>JAQFVV010006480.1:528917-581417 GCA_028023455.1 Epiperipatus broadwayi | reverse complement strand
CATTACCGTCTAACGGAGGCGTCGGGGGAATTAAAAGCATAAACCTGGACTCTTCTACCATAAGCTATATGAAATGAACAATTGTGAAAATCAATTAAGAACTTTCATCAAGTTTTACAAATTGATAAACAAGCCAACTGAAATGTTAAAACGGACTCTTATCTGACTTTTGTAAGTTTTTAAATCAAATTAATAATGTTTAATTTTATATGTTTTCCGATGGATAAACATCATTTCCATTTTTTTTTTTTATTGTAAAGATTATTTAAATGTATGAAATTTAAGTTGTTTATAGACGCTTGCATGGATTCGTTTGCGGTTAATTATATTTGGTTTTCATATTTGATCAAAATATATAGACATTCGATAAATAATGATACCTTACGGTGAGTATCTAAAATGTATTTATTCGATGTCTTTTAAGTTATTGGTGACAACGCAAGTATCTTATGGTGAATACTATTGGGTTACTTATAAGTTTCCCTCTGCGATTGTCGGTATCAATAATTTTGTATTTTGATCGTTTATGTTTATTTTGAAATGTTTTTGACCGTGGAATCTATGTAATCGATCTATACCCAACATTTTTAAACAAATCTGTGTAAACGTATTTAAATGTTAAATTTAAGTCGGGCGTGAATGGCTATATAGATTTGTAAAATTATATTAGGGGAGGGTAATCTTAGGTTATTTATGTCGTTGTTGAATTGGGTCAATGGATTGGATATATTTGTGTAATTAGTAGATGTAGTATGAGTTTCGCTACATGCAGAATCGCTGTATACACCGCACCAACCCTTTTGCCTATGGATGGGATTGTAAGTCGGCAAAAGGATCGCGGTCCCTTCCTATGGAGTTTTTAGTTTATTGTTCTTCTTGCTATACAGACATCATATTCCTGTATTGGACAAGAGTCAATGTTTTCTCTAACTATACTGTTCAGATGTCCATTCCTGACAGTATAGTATATTTGTGCTGTTGTATTTTCATGCTACATTGAATACATAAATGTATCAGATGGATTGATGCCAGTTTGGCTGCGAGTTTTAGCCTAAGGTTAAATAGGGATAGAATGTTTTATTTTCAAATGCAGATCTATGTAGTTTATTCATACTTGACCATCTAAATAAAATATTAAACTCATTGAAATTTATGTAAATGTACAATTAAAGAGTAATATAAAAATCTAAAAAAAAAATGTTAAACCCATTCCTCGAATTTAGAATGATTTTATATGTGCATAAATAAATATTTTTATATGTTAATTTCTGGCAGTGGCTTTTACTCTTTGATATTTAAGATATAAAATTTATAGATTTTTATCTCTGCGTCTCCGCTGAACTAGTGACTTGGGCTAACAATCGGAATATTTAAATAAAGTGGAATCTTAACAGCGCGTATCTGCCTACTTTATAAATTTTTCTAGGCTCAAATGCCTAGATGGCGCCCTGGTAGTTGCAGATATTGTTTTTGCGGTTAGATTCGATCTTCACTTTCATTCCGATTGGTACAAACTGGCTACCCAACTTGGGCCGATCTTTAATAAACACGAGTGCCCTGAGAATTTTAAAAGTGAATCATGCCCGTAAATTTTTTGCTGAAATTGTATAAATATATTTGTTGTATTGACGTGGAGTTGCAGTTTGAAGTTTTGTTTAAAAAGTGCTGCCAGTAAGAAAAATTGCGCATATGTAGAGATAAATTCGAGGAATAAAAACTAATAAATAAAACGTAATAATAAATATAAATCATAATTTTTTTTTTTAAAAGTCTTGTTTAAAATCTAATCGTTTAACTTGCCTAAATAATACTTAAAGGTAGGAGAAATGAAACTTGGAAGGGAGGGGGCAGAAATTTAGCTGGTAGTAGGGAATCATCAGTCAACTTTTTTTTTATCATTATATTTGTAATTACTGTTTTGTCTTTAAAAAAAAAAAAGTTTTGTCCTTTTGAAATTTCATATATAACAAATTTGTGTAACGTAATTACTAACACTAAGTAAAGTCCTTTTTTTTTTTAATGTTTTTGTTTTTTGAGGAAGTTTACTGATATGTAATGATACATAGATATGTCGTTACATTAATTTAAAATAAAAACTTACAAGTTCGCAAATAAAAGTAAAAAACTGAACGCTAAAATTAAAATATTGTTAAACGTGTATACATTCGCACAGATGCTAAACTTTTAAAAATATTTTTTTCATAAACAAAAAAAAAAAAAAGTTAGACAATATAGTAAAGACATCTAGCCATGAATATAAAAGTGACTTATGTTAACATACGTATATTTACCAGAGAGTGCACAAGAGTACGACAAACATGAAGGCATAAAACACCTTGGCAGCAAAATTATCTCACCTAAAATAAAAGAAATGGTTAGGAAAATAATTTCTTGCTGGCCAGTTGTAAAATTACAAAACAAACAACAACTTTAGCTTCCTGAATCAGGGATAATAAAACAGTTACTGTCCTGCCAGAAACCAATGTACCCAGCGCAAATGTCTGAGCAGTAATATTCTAATTACTGTCGTTAAAATGCCGCAGGACTGCTGCGCATAATACTACATTCAAAGTAAACATGGCTGATCTCACCTACAAGACAGCAACAGATAATTGATTATGATCTTAAGTAATCCAGAAAGAAATAGACTATTTTCGGACAACCCGAAGAAATAACTTGACAAATAGCCAGCAAAAAGATTTTGTTGTTTGCACAAACAGCGCAAACGAAACATGTTTAAAGATTCTTTATTGTACAACTAAGGGCAGGTAAATAAATACAGATTATGAAAACTGCCAATGTGTTTTGTAATAGTTAACAAAATAATCAGGTATATATTAAACATATAAAATACAATCACCTTATGCACTCCCTGATAAACGAAAATTGCAAACAAACTTGGAATCTTAAAACTAAGATTCCAAGACACACTTTAAATACTAGAAAAGAGTACATACAGATAATAAATAATTAAAAAAAAACAATACCATTTTAAAACATATTTATCATTAGATTGAGCGAAGATTTAATTAAATGCAATTTATTTACCCTGGCTAGAATAGGAAAAAGTTTAGCTTATGGTAAGACAGAGTCCTAGTGATTTAGTGATGAGTGCGCACTTTTGATAATAGTTCATCTTTCAGGTCCTTTGACAGCGGCAAGGTAGAGGCAGTGTTTATTTTAGAGGTTCATGGCATGACTGAAGAAGAGCTGGTAGGCATGGGTCCGTCCTTTGTTTAAATTAGCAAGACATTCTAATGATGGCAAAACTCACAGCGGTGGATTTTGACATCTTGCACACCAACGAAGTTTGTCAATAATTATTTAAGTTTTTAGTAGGAATTAAACGTCCAAACAGCTACTCACAATGGTATCTCTGATTGGCACTGAGTGGTACTAATGTATGGAGAGTTTTGCCTGTTTTAATAACAGTAATGTGCTGGTATAAGAAATAGTGATCATGTGATGTTTAGTGGTTTAACACCAATCTTACCTAATAGGATAGTGGTGGCTATAATTTTTAAAAAGCCAAAAACACCAAAAGGTATGGTACTGAACTGGGTTCAGACCTATATGACTATATAAGCTATTGAGATTAGATTGAAAATATTATTGTGTTTTCAATTTTATTCTCATGTCTTTGTAAGTAGAGATAAAAGGTTGCTGTTGGAGAGTTGCATTAGATCCTAAGATCTAGGTGCAGTGCTCTCAGATCCCAAGCTCCTTGCTGATGAAGTCCACAAGCCAAAAACTAGTCTGGGGATATTGGATGAGTAGGCACTAGATAGGGATTTTATGCACAAGCCTTCTGGCATCCATTGATTGCTCTTGTTAGCACAAGATGGCACTACTATATGGAGAGTTTTGCTGTATTTTGAATTGTTTAATAACAATTATTGTGCTAGTATGAGATAGTGATCATGTGATGTTTAGTGGTTTAACACCAATCCTGCCTAATAGGATAGTGGTGGATATGGTTGTTAAAGAGCCAAAGACACCAAAATGTATGGGTACTGAATTGAGTTCAGACCCATATGACTATATAAGCTATTGAGCTTGGATTAAAAATATTAATAGTGTTTTCAATTTCATTCTCATAGTTTTGTAGTTAAATAGAGTTAAAAGGTGGGTGCTGGAGGGTTGCATTAGATCCTAAGATCTAGGTGCAGTGCTCTCAGATCCAAGGCTCCTCACTGATGAAGGCCACAAGCCAGAAACTAGTCTGGGGATATTGGATGAGTAGGCACTAGATAGGGATTTTATGCACAAGCCTTCTGGCATCCATTGATTGCTCTTGTTAGCACAAGATGGCACTACTATATGGAGAGTTTTGCTGTATTTTGAATAGTTTAATAACAATTATTGTGCTAGTATGAGATAGTGATCATGTGATGTTTAGTGGTTTAAGATTATAATTGTTACGGTTCAAACCATTATTAGTCAATATCAAATCACATCTGTACTGTTCTGCAATCGTCAGAATCATTAATTTTTTATATAAAACCCTGTATTATTTTTAAGCCTCTTGTGAACCATGACCTCCAGCTGGGACAGAATAAACTAAGGTCTGCCAGTATCATCACAAATGTTATCCATTAGTCAGAGAGGTGAGAGTTCCGGCAAATAGGTTAGAATCTACCATTGCCCTGACATCTTGTATCTTGTGCATGATTGGATTCAAGGTACTTTTGCTTGCATTATTATTCATGTTGAATGAATACATGATTTTGACCGGCACAATAGTGAGGAATTTATAACACAGTGCCGAGCTTTTTGTCATAAATTTTGATCCATTGATTTATAAAGATGTTAATTTTACATTAAAAATTAGAATTTTTTCTATATATCGTAAATAAAAATGTTAATTATACATTTATTATGAGCTATATGTACGTGTTTATCAAACCATAAACGAATGATTCTTTTAAAAATCAGTCATTTGTTTTAATTTTAATACAAAAATGATGTGGGTATCAATTAAAATTGATATTTTAAAATTAATTTTAAGAATCTGTAATAAGGATATCTTTAGTAAAAGCAGTTAAAAATAAAAGTCGAATAAAAAAAATTTTCATATTCGCAATGACAAAAATGCTTTTTACAAACCAAAATCATCAATATAAGTAAGATTGTGAATTGTGTGAATTTTAAAAGACTATTATAAAAATTGAACAAAAAATGATCACCATAAAAATTTAATTTTGGCAAGTAAAAACTAATGCCTAATTAATGTGACTAATAAATATAATTTATATATATGATAAACAAAAACAAGTTAAAATTGTTTTTAACCTGCCTATAGCTTGTATTTTATGATCACAGATGGAGCTCTATTAATAGCCCACTCAAGCTTGTTTACAAAAAATGCTGAGAGAGAATCGAAAATTCAATATCTCTTTCAAATTGTCCCCATCCTTTAAACCATGGTTTTAAGCTAATTGGCTTTCGTCAGTAAAGGGTAGCAGGACTAGAAACTAGATCTAGTTTCGATTATCTCTCAGCATTTTTTGTAAACAAGCTTGAGTGGGCTATTGGTAGAGCTCCATCTGTGATTATATATATATATATTACTAGTTCTGCATGTTTTTAATATAAACATTTTACAACATCATATTTTCTATTTAAAATAGTATTTCACTAATGTACCTCCTATTTATGCTATTACATTCATAAAGTGCTAACATAGTATTATCTTCTGATACATTTTTAATGAATATTGTATAAAGTTTATACACTGAGCCCATGGTATATCTTTTTGGCATCAATACAGTTTTAAAATGTATCATATTATTTTTTCTTTAATATTTGATTATTTATTAAACATTCTCATTAACAAAAATTCCTTTACTTTTTTAACAGTAGTGATTATGGTATTTCAGAAGAACTCTAAGCACAGGTGTTGAGATTATGCAAAAACAACTGCAATTTCTTAGTTTATATATTACATCATCGATGATATTAAAAGACTTTTCTCGAAGTGTATTGTTTGGACTATGCAGTAAATTTACTGACATTTTTATCACAATACTTATCCCAATGATTAACTGTGGTAAAAAGTGGTTTACTCACATTACTGAAATGCACAGATTATAATTGGTAATGGAATTACCTTTTTAATATTGTATTTGCTATTTTTTTAATATAAAACCTAAAAGAAAAACGTACTGTCAATGTAAATATCGCCTTAAAATACTCAAGTGCACCAATCTTTAATATAAAAATATTTTCTAAAAGAGAGAATATTTCTTAAAATTTTTAAATAAAAAAGTAAAATAGAATTTCAACCTGATTACATTTATCCAAGTTTCATATAACATTTAACTGTAATCTTATCATAACGTTACATCTATCTATTAGTTGTTTGCATAAAAAATGACTTTCTTATATTTTTTTTCTAAAAATCATTTAAATTACTGAACAAAGATATAGTAAATAAGAGCAATTAATGTTAAAAATATAAATCATATCTTTGCAAACATCATTTTTAATAATAGGTTAAACGATTTTAAAATCCCAAAACTTTTATTAGCATATTATAGTGTAAAGAAACTAAAATCATTACATATCGGTCCTTGTGTGCCTTACAGCAAAACCATTAAATTTCAGTTACTATCATAATAGTTCAACAAGATTTTAAATCAGTTTTTGACATTGTCAACATAGAATGCCTATTATAAATATCATGCATTTTTTATATCTCACTTGATATGTTTTTTTTTACTTCATAATTACCTAAATAAATAAACGATTGTAATAATTCATTACATGTATATTTCATTAGATGGCAAAATATTTTTCATTTACTATAATATTTATAATTACAGGTAATAATTGTTGCATTCAAAGTGTTCTAAATTAATGCTCAACAACAACAAAATCTAAAACATTTCTTCTAGCAGGTTTCTAAGTAATATAGGCTTATAAATTTCATATTGCTATTATACTTATCAAATCTTTCTTGATTTTATTCACAACATTCAAACAAATTAACAATTAAATTACCTCCAAAATATGCCACTAGTTAAGTACCATATTGCATAGTCAAGCATTGATGGTTGAGAGATCAGTGACAGCTGCTTTATAAGCAGTTGTCCCGGGTTAGCGGGTTCGCTTCCGGGCTGATGCTATGACACATGACACATGAGGGAAAAAACTACTTTGATGAACTGGATGAACCGTAGTCTAAGCTTTTTGCAGTGTTAATAATAACATAAATTTTATTTCAAAAATATTAATTTCAGATCATTATTTTCATCAATTTATTTATTTAACTTTTATATTTCTTCTAGTATAATTTATATTATATTACTTTACACAATATGGCTTTGAAGACGAAAATAAAGAGTTCATTTGTTAATTGTTTATCACCGGATTAAATAATATGATTGATGTTATCTATGAATGAAGAATTGTCTTAATTTTCTCACATGAGCCATCATAGAATTACTTTAAATTTTGGCCTATTCTTTTTAATTAGCATTGCAATCAAATATTTATGAAAGCTTATTTTAAATTTAATATGATGACATTTGATAACCATGCTATCAGGGAGATAAGAATCTTATCTGCCTATTCCAAGCCTCCAATTTTGATATAGTTTGTTGCTATAATTTAAATATAATATAGTCAAGACTTCTTTTCATAAGCACTAAACTCCTTTGGATTGATTGGTACTTTAATTTCTCAACTTGGCTATTTTTATTATTATTACATTTATTTGATGGTAAAATCTTGAATTAAAGTGTATAATAATTTATGAATTTCATCTAAAATCTTTAGATCTCAGTATTCTCTAGAGAAAAGTCATAAGAAAGAGAGGGAGTGAAATTACTAATTCCATGGACATACTTGCAGGCAATAGGTTATTGTTTCAAAATAGTAATTGCACTTGTACTCTATAGGGAAAAGTTTTAAGAAAGGTAGGAAGTAAAATTTTTATGGCAATAGTCATACTTGTAAATAATAGGTCCTTATTTTCAAAATAGTCATTGCATTTAAGCAAGTTCATCTTTTGTTTAAAATTAAATATCATAAGTTTACATTAGTTTGCTTATATATTTTTTTTATAAAATTAGATAAAACAAGTGCTTTTAGTAAAGCATGATATTTAGATAAAGATTTTATTTGAATATTTTTTTTAAAAAAATTCAAGTCAAACATATAAATAAGATTACCAAAAAAAAATGAACGAACCCACAATTTCACATCGTAATTGTCTTTTGTAATTTGTATTAGTGATAGAAATGGAAGTTTAAATAAATTTTATTTTATTCCAAATACATATTTGGCACCCAGGGCAAAAAATAAAACCTATTATTCTGATTATGAATTTTAGTTTGCTTTTTTTTACTTTGCTTCTATATTTGCAAAGATGAAATATTTTTCAATTTATATTTGCAATAAATATTTTTAAAAGTGTAAATATAACGAATAAAGATTTATCCGTTAATATAAAAACATGAAATACTAGCCAATTGGACATTAGAAGAATGTTAAAAAAGTATAAGGAAAGAGGTTCAATCTATAAATATGAACTGGTGCACACTATTTTATGTTTTAATTTAATACATTAAGCTCTATTTGGTCATGTAGAGATTCTTTATTTTGAACAATAATTAAAACAATATTAAAAATATATTAAGTAACAATAGTTTAATTTGAATAGTAAAAAATTTCTATTGTGAGCATTACCTTAGTTAATTATGATAAACTAATAATCAGCTTTTTAAGCTAATGCACATGCGCTTTGTGGATTTACAAGATGATGCATAAAATTTAGTTTACCTCAATAAAACGTGAAATAATGCATAGTTTAGATTTTCTCCTCTTAGTTGTTGGATAATATGTTTAAATAATTTTTGCTCAGAAATCACTTTTCAGTTTTTTAGCTTATCACTAAATATTTAACTCATTGGTGATTACTATCATCTACAATAATTTGTTATACTTCGGACATAATTTCATCAGCATGTGTATGGTAAAATGATTTATTTATCTTGATACGTTCATTAACTTTTTACAAATGGCTTATATTAATTATTTTATATAACAGTGTATTTAAAAATAAGTAGAAAACAATAAATGTATTACTTTTAACAAAAGAAAGTTGTTATAAACTAAATTGTTATTTATAAGAGCGATGAAAAAATATACAATAATTTCAATCTGTAAAATCACTATTAAAAATGTGATTATTAATTGTAAAATAATTTATGACCTCTAAATACTTTTATGAAAGCGTAATTTTTTTATTTCTCATGTGTCATAGCATCAGCTGGGAAGCGAACCCGCTAACCCGGGACAAGCGGCTGTCGCTGACCTCTCGACGACCAATGTTTGACAAAGCGTTAATTTATTAAAGAACTATCTCACAACAGAAAATTTCAACCAGTAATCAAGTAATTATTATTCACTTGTAATATTCTTCTAACTTTTTATTTTATCCCGAGAGTTCAGGCAGATGAAACCATCTGTCCTCAAGCAAATAAATTTTATATATTTTCTAGATATATTGATTTCATTGTTTAATTATATTAGAAGTATCATCCCTCGAATTTTCATTCCCGTATTAACATCTCAATAATATTCATTACACCTCTCGAGCAAAATAAAAGAGGATTTCTATACAGTTTTAACATCTTATGAAAGGCTGAATAATTCTTGCCCTAGATATATAATTTCAGTCTTTGTCAGATTTATTACTGCATTCCTTATTTCAACTCCACCATGTCACAATCATCCATCAAAGCAAAATGTCAAACCAGCTTTTGGTTATTTTGCATGGATTTTATAAACAACTTTTAATTTTCATTTGAGCAATAAAGTGATCTTTAGAAAGGTTAGATATTCTGTGACACTTTATGGTAGTGCATTTAAATGACTATCCCAGACCATTTCTTGGATTTTGCCTTTATCAATGAATCCAAGTGATTTTTCTTAACAATTGTATAGATCAATCTCCCAAGTGTTAACTATATATTTTCATACTCTTTTTGATTATTTTTTTAGTTAGAACATTAATAACAACAACAAATTACCAAATTTCCATCTTACATGACACAAGCATTATTCTATTTTAGTATTGCCTGTAGTAAATTTGGCAATCAGTGATTACCAGATATTATTGTATTTATGTTCTTTCCTATATAAGTTTCTGCTCTTTGCTTCTATTTATGAGGCTTGACATTTAAAGCTGGAAGTAATGCAATTATGTACTTAGAAAAAATCTAATCTTCAAAATATCATTGGAACAATTACATAGATCTGTATACAATACAATAACTATCTGTTTTTATTCCTTTAGTTCTTTATTAACAATAGATAATATTTTTCCTGGTTAAAAATAATAATAAAATCACTTTTTTAACCTTATACAATGTATAATAAAACAAGCCCAGTCATCTAATCTAGTGTCATCTATATTAAAGGTAAATAATAATTAATAATCAGACAGTAATTATTTGATTTCCCATACCTCACTGATTTGTAGCTTTAGTCTTTATCAGTGAGTCTTGAGTTTCAAAGCTGAAAGGAATGTAGTTACTCATGTATCTAGTTAAATTATCCAATGCATGATGGCAATACTTCCAGCTTTGAATTTCAAGTCAATTAATCTTACAATAGATGCCACTAAATTAAAGCGCTTTCCTTTTTTATCATATATTGTGTAAAGTAAAGAAAGGAAAATGGTGCCTACAATTAGTAAAACACAGGATAAATATATAGGTATATTGAGTCAGATCTACATAACTGTCCAAGCAGATTGTCTTTGGTTAAAAGTCTTAGGGTATATTATAGAGAGTCATTCTTGTTTTGTAGTGTAAAAACTTAAATGATTTTTTTTCTTTGTGCACACGCACATATATAATTAATGGGGATTTGAATCCAGATTTTCAAACTCCATACAGTCATGGGTTCAAATCCCTTTTAATTATGTCTATGTTAAGTATATACATTATACATGTATTTCAATATATATATATATATATATATATATATATAGTGCCCTTTTCTATAGGTCAGTAATAGTTCATAACAGTCAATTACTGAAAATTTTAAATTTTAGAATATGTTCTTTTGATTTATTAATTATAGTTTGTCAATTATGTTATAAAGTACAATTTGAAGCTAAAGAAAATACGTAGTATATAAAAATATAGTGAATCATTTAAAAATAGTTATGTAAAGCTTAAAATATTGTTTCATATGGTTGTAAAAGCTGGCCATATTAAATAACACAGCTATAAATAATTAAAAGTATATTTAAAAATTCGATTTTAATAGTTCAAAACGTATAATTTAATAAATGCTATTTTTAAATTTATAATCATATTTAATAGTCAAAATTAATATAGTATATTTTAAAAATAAAATTTATGATGGTGAGAATTGTATTTAATTCTATATTTTCTAAATTGTTCTTCCAAATTTTATAATTATTTTATATAATATAATAAGTGTATCAATTATATAAATCTAGGCAGAGAAATAGATTGAAAATCGTCTGTCAAAGTTATTAATCATGTGACTTGTATACTAATACTTTCACACACATGCTTGTTTGTATTTAAAGTAATGAAGTTTAAAATACTTTAAAAGTTATATTATAGAATTGGATGGAATTGTCACCTAGCATAAAATAATAATAAATATTAAGTTAACTATAGTATAACATGTTTAAATGATGTAATAAAGACGAATACATTCATAATATAAAAATTAAATATTTTATTTAAATAAAAATAGATAAATTGAATATTAAGAAATGGAATAAGTTATTAAATGTTATTTTAATAGTTATTTTAAAAGATTAAATAATTTAAATAAAGTTATAATTGAATTAAAAGTGGTATTTTAAATAATATTTTAAGTTCATTACGTCATAATTTCTAATTTTGAAATTCAATTCTACTATAAACTAAAAATATGTAAATTTGTTCTCAAGCTAAAGTAAGAATTAACCAAGAGGAATAGGTATTCTTACAGACTATAAATATTGTCGTAACTAAGTTGTCGGGGGAGATTAATAATGTATTGAAACCAGAGAAAGGTAAATTATAACTATCAAAAAGATAGTATTTTTAAAATTTTTATTTTAGTCAATTTTTTTTGGTACTTTCTTATCGCTTATTTTGCAAAAACTAATTGATAATTTTAAAGAAGTATTTTGCAAAAGGAAATTTTAGAAAAAAATTATATATTTAGAAACTTCGTGGAGATGATTTTCTCATTTTTAAAAAGTTACTTGCCAGTAGTATTTTATCTGAAATTTAACCTAGACTACGCAATAGAGATGGATATACTACGAAATAAAATGGATATAAGTTGTAATGCTGAAAAAACATTTGAAATATTTATTGATACAGCTTTATTAATACTTCACAGGAGAACTGTTCTGGTATATAAAAAAACCACAGCTCGGACATTATATGGAGTCTAAAAAATGTACTGAAATGTATTATTTATAAGTTTATCCAAGATTTATTTTTAAATAGTAATAAGACAATTATATATTGCATGAATTATTTTATATAACATTATATCAAAAGGAGTAAAATGTTGTATCCTTTCTGAAGGTAACATTTTTAAAAAATATTTTCAAGAATTAAAGAAAGAACCCAGGAGAATATGTTATAGAAGCGTTTTTGATATTAAAATATCCGGTCTTAGAATTATTTAAAATGTATTTAGAAAAGATTTGTTTAAAAGTACTTGAATTTTTTTTTTATTTTTAAAAGAGACTTATAAAAATACCAAACGAAAGTTTAAAGGTATCAAGAAGGAAACATATATAAAAAAGTGAACACATAGTTGAATAAAAGATGGATCCATGGAAATACAAATAGTACTTAAAAGTTTATTGAATATTTTTAAAGTTAAATTAGATGGAGTGATGCATCGGATATGCAGAGAATATTGGCAAAGAATATTAAAAAGCTTCATGGGATTAATTAATATTATGATTTAATAATTATCATCCTAAATACTAAAACCAACGATTATTTTCTATAAATTTTACTAAATGGATTAATAATTATTTTTATTTTAAACTTTAATGTGCTTGGAGGAGAACATTTTTAAAAACTCTAGAGAAAATAATAAACATTTTGGACTTATCAGGAACTATCATCAAGAAAATATGTAATTATAGTTTTGATTCCTCTTATTTAGTTAACCTAGTTTAAATCTAAATTTTTATATAAGATTAGGAAAAACATAAAAACATTAATTTATTAATATTAAAATTTTAGAATATAACAATCTAATAATTTAGCTAAAAATATTTTAATATAAAGTGTATGGGTGTGAATTTTTTTTTATATCTGCAATGCTCAAGTGGATAAAGGAAGCCTACTGAACACGATGACTAGATAAAGGTTATTGGTAATAATAATAACTATTGATAATTTATAATGTATATTTTTTTTGTTTTCTTTAGATCATCCATAAATTGAAAGAATGAAGTGTAAAAGTTTTTTTACTTATATGTATCGCATTTCATACACCATTTTAAAAAAAACATTATGAGATAGTATTGATTTGAAAATATGCATACGACGATTTTTTTTTTATTAGTGATATAATCCAACATAACAAATAATTATGTGATTCTTTTAAAATTTTCATGTTGTGGGATATTCAAATATTGTCTAAGTAGATTGTATATGATTAGACATATAGAATAATGAAGTAAGCAGACTTTTCTTGTGGAACAGCTAGATTGTTTAACTATTAATGAATTTTATTTATTGTTTTGTAAATGCAAATAGTTATTTATCGATGTAAGATGTGGAAAATCTTGAGAAATAATGTTGAGATAGTGGCTTGGAAGTACTTAGTGGACAGGAAACCAAGAAGATGTTTTAAGAAATAGGATGTTATAAGGAATGGAAATAATATTTAGTCTTTATGTGAATATCAGCATAGTTAACAAAGCCCTATGACTGATACACATTTTATTTGGACAGTGTTTATATTTCTTTAAATATTTGATGTTCTAATAAAGCTGAAGAAATAGCTTCAACATCATCCCTGTACTAGAGGATATTAGGCAGGTAAATGTCATACCTCTTCGCACTGTGCCATGATTTTGAGATATGTTAAGAGTAATACTCTAGCTTTCTTCCTTAATCCTATGCATCTGTTTTCGCTATCTTTGTTTCATGTAACTGCATCGTTCAGTAATATATGTTTAAGAGAAATGATAAATAATTTAGAACTTAGGTTATGCTATCGTTTTGTATAAGATTGGTTTATTTGCTTAGAAGGAATAGGACGTTATAACTTAAAATTGAAGATCCAAAGTATCCTAAAGAAAGAAAAGAATCATAGAATATATTTTGAATTTTATTTTGGAAATGAAATATAAACTTTTTTAAAATAAAGTATCTAAACAAAGATATTTTCTTTAAAGTGATAATAATTTTAAAATGCTTTAGTATTATTTTTTTAAGAGAAAATAAGTATTGCATATTTTAAAATACAATAGTCCAAAGTAAATTATGTAAACAATATGCATAATATATTTTTTTGTTTATTGATTAACAGAAATATATTGATGATTATACTTATATCATACTAAAGTAAGGCTTAAAGAAGAATATATTATGATTAGTAAACATTGTGTGATAAATACTAAAATCTAGTACTGAATTTTTGGATAATATTTTGTGTAACATCTTTGACTTTGCAAGATGAAATTTTTTTTAATATTTTCAGAAATCCATACTCATTATAAAATTTTGTTTTCTATAGAATGTTTTTCTAGGTATGAATTTTTTAAAATAAGATAGTTTAATAATATTAAGGATAAAATGCTGTTGCTAATAAAGTAGATAAATACATTTGTAATAAGTTAACCATAATGAGAAACCAAATAGTAACATTTTTTTTTAATTTTGTCCTAAATCTAAATAAAGATATAATTGAAATATATTGTGCCAGTCAAAACATGCTTATCCATCTAACACGAGCTGGAACTCACAAAATGTACTTCAAACCTAGTCAAGCCCGAGATTTAGGTCAGGGACCAGCCTGGATTCGAACCCACTCTCCAAGCACCAGATCTAACACCCAATGGATAACATAACAATGGTAGCACACGAGATTTAATTCTTCATCTGGCCCACTAGCAAATCAGAGAAAACAATAAGACTCATGGACTTAAACATATATATAAACAACTTAAATACTAGACATTCCACGGATCAAAATCTAACATGTTTAAATAATAGGGGCTTTACTAATGAATACTTATGGGCAATTAGTGAATTGGATTGATTTAATAATGAGACAGAAACTGATATATGATGAATTAAAATATATTTATTGACAATTGTTGTTGGCAAATGCACGCAGGCATTTTATTTATAAAGTAACATTCTCTAGACTATTTGAACAATAATTGATGTTGGCAAATAGGTTTGTGGCTATGATTCAATGGAGCCAAATATCCTGCTATACAACTAATCACTACATTAACTTATTTGTTATGTCCTTTTATAATCAGTTCTGGCTCCTTTAGTAAAATCAAACCAAGTCTGGAGTGAAACTTAATACATCTGACTATAATCAATTATAATAAATTTATTTTAACTATGGCTTTAAAGCGTCCCAGATAGCTTAAGATCAACGGGTTTTCAAGAATGCTTCGGATCAACGCCAAAACTGCATATTAGGAGGGAGGTTGGTATAATGATTTTACTAATACTAGGCACAAGTAAAATATAATAATAAAGTGGCTCTGCGGATGGAAGAATAGTTTTAGGGTTTTTGTGACAAACAATAGTTTACCCAAGAACCGGTCGTCATCTGCTAATGGGGAACCTTTATTTGGTTCAGAGGTGGGGACTTACGTCTAATCTGGCCCGTAGCTCAGACTTTACTCACTACCCATAAGAAAGATGTTGGCAACCATGTCCATCTTATATAGGTATAAAAAAACCACAACGAGGAAATTAAATAAGTTTCACATCCCCAAGCCAAGGATATTATAAATTAAATATCATATATTAAATGAACACCATTATAGCTTGATCAAAACCAACTCTTTGTAGCATAGAAATATGTATATGCTACTGACAGGAATATATACAAACTTTACTTTATCCCTTCAATCTCTTTAGTTATCTATAACTAATAAACTTTTAAAAAGGAGGAAAAGTATATTTAATAAGGGACTTACAATACTTTACTAAAAAATATACTTATGCTTGCACTCCAGCTGTTTAATCTTTAGTAACATAATAAATAAAGGTTGAAAAGCATTTTATACTTATATTAATTATTTACTAAATGACAAAAATATCGATTTTTAAACACCACGAAATGACCTATATAAATAATTTAAATTTATATTTTAAAAACATATTCTATAATTAAATGCACGCCTTTAAACATAAGCACAACTAATAATAATTAAAAATAACAAAAAAAACAAAATATAATTGAGTGATTAAATTATATAGCAAAATATTAATTAATAAAGAAAAATTTGCAAAAGTACTACATTTTCTAGAATTAAAATATTATTTTAGGAAACAATTTAGACAGTGTACACTATTGTATTAGCAAAAAGTATTTCATTTAAATATTATTTCAGAAACAATTTAGCGAGAAAGTTCAATAATATGGTTAGCTAACCTGTTTTGAAGAAACAATGACTGTTCTTAAAATTTACAGAGCTCTGCGATTTTAAATATTAAAACAGTTCTCCTGTAGATGGGCTGGAGATATTCGAAACTGGAATGAAGGTGAATTCTTGGGCGGCTTATGGCATCTTTAATTTAGTTGGGAGACGATTTTTAAAATATTGTTTGTTTAGCTGGACTGAAATCGGAACGAAGGCAAATAAATTATTTTTACGGCTTATGGCATCTTCAAATTTAGTTGGTGTAAGCTTGGTTGTTCCTTTGGCATTGGATGGATTGAACTAGGCTTCCATCACGGAATTGAGCAATTTTGCCTGACTTTAGCAGACATGTTGAGGTTGAACAATTTAAAACTTTGATGTTAACTCTCTTCAAAAGCAAGATGGATTCTCTTTCCTGCTTAAAATAAGGCCTATTTATATCCTTCTACTAAACTTTAACACCTTTCTGGAATTTCGTAAACCTCGGGACCAATTGACTTTTAATTAAAGCAAAATAATATAATTCAATTTCTACAACAACTGATAAAATCTCCGAGGTGTTATATTTAATTTCCTTAAAAAATGTATCAAAATATATAAACTATATAATTTGATTCATTTTCATTAATTAAATTCCTTTTCAGGTGTTATTACTTAGCAGAAGGAACGGTATTCTGATTTAATGAAAAAGTCTTTTGTTGCAAACAAAAATCAATCAGAAAACAGATTTTACTTTTTTACCCGGGTGTGCCACTAATTGATATCTTGTTTACAAAAATTCTCATTTTTAATTGCAACAGATAATTCTTATTTTATAAAACTAAATAACTTTTAACATATTTGTTTATTAAAAAAAAAAAGCAAATTTAAAGAAAATACTTGTTTCAACTATATATGTAAAACATTAAATCAGAAAACTGTTAAATAAATTAAAGAAAACATTTACATTACTTTTATTTAAACTTAAATATATATGAATCATTTTGTCGTTATTCCAAGGTTTAAATTATCCATCCACATACGAATATTATAGCGAATATAATTAAGAATTGACTGAAAATTAATAAAACATTTTATAATAATTTATGAGCATTTCTCCGCTATAATTTTGTCAAACCTGTCTAATTATAGCGTGTTTTCGTATGTAAATGGATGATGCCATTCAAGCGGCCATTGTAGCAAAGTTTTCCCGCTCGACTTATATATTACATTTTTACATTAATAATAGGTTCGAAATTAGTTTAGACGAGTAGGTCATTAGGTTGATGGTGAAACGGAAAGGGATTGGAGATTTCCGTTTCAATATATATATATATTTTTTATAACCCAGTAGATCAAACTGTAAAGTAAAAAAGTTAAGGATATCCACTGTAAATAGTGTAAATAAATTGTTTATTTATTTGTTGTTAGTAATAAACTTTGTTAAATTTTGTTATTTCAAAAATTTTGTGTCCGAGTTATTTATTTCTTCACATCGCTGCATGAAATCACGATATATGCATAATAATTGAAACAAATATATAATTTTGCACAAAAGATAAATAGAGAATTATTTTAAGAATTTTAAATATTTTATTGGTATTCATTATAATTAAATAATCATAATCTTACATTATTTTATTGGTCATAAATCAGTTATCACAATATTATATTAAATTATATGCTATCAGTTGCCACACATATTTTGTTTGTCAGATTATTAAAATGCTACCACGTATTTATTATATCATTACATGAAGATATTAGATCATATTATATTATTTCATTATTTTATTATGGTAATAAAATTATAGTAAAAAGAAAAGATATACAGAATTAGTTAAACAATGAAGAATATTATTACTGTTATTTATTATTATTAGTTTCAGTGTAGTAGATTATGACATAAAATCCCTTCTCATATTTTACTACCGTATTTTTAAAATTAACTTAGAATAAACTTTATGAATCTGAGATTATTTTATTGAGCTAGATTATTACAAATAGAAGATTAAGACTTAATTATTAGTTTAATCTTAGTGAGTAGAAGTTATTAAAGTCGTAAGAATACTATGAGTTTGTTATTTGAAATAGTAATAAAGGGGGGATAGTGTTCTTATGCCATTGAGGTAGTATCCTGTGGGATATTGGCTCAATGTAATCTATCTTGTCACCTGTATTTTCACTTCAAGTCTCATGAAAATATTAAATATTTATTTTTATAAACTGAACCTTATTCTATTTTAAATTTGAGCTAGTGAAATATTTTAACTTTAATGCTGAATATTTTAGTTATTAATTATTAACTGAGATAGAACCCGTTTTATTTTATATCATGTATTATCTGGAAGTGAGGATGCACGAGATTACAGGTTAGAATATATATATATTAAAACAATTCACTAGAATAAAACTACAAAATTTAAAAAAATGCCTAAATAAAATTAAAGATTAAAATTCTTTGCTATAGCCAGCTTTGGCGTATTCCGCCATCTTATATTATTTGTTTATATATATATATATATATATATATATATATATATATATATATTCAGACCCACATAGCTATCTAGTTTGATAGGCTGAGTTTGAAGACATTTAGGTGTCTAAAAAAATTCATGCTTGCAAACTGATAGAAACGTTTTGCATAAACGCTTGGAGTTAATATTTAGGTTTAGTTTCTAACTCCTATTCCTTCACTGATGAGAGCAAATCAGCTTGAAATCAGCTGATCTGAGGGTGGAGCAAAATGAAAGAGACAGTGAATATTGACTCTGACGTTTATGTAAACAGATACGCTTGTTTGGAGGTCTTGGTAAAGCTCCATCTATTGATCATTAATACAAGCGATAGCAGGTTTTTATGTATATAAAACTTGTTTTGTTTTTCATAAATGTACCTTAAAGTTTTCTTGCAATGATATAGATTGCAGAAGCTTTGATTATGTGGAGAAACTGAACTGTTGTCAGACCCACATAGCTATCTAGTTTGATAGGCTGAGTTTGAAGACATTTAGGTGTCTAAAAAATTCATGCTTGCAAACTGATAGAAACGTTTTGCATAAACGCTTGGAATTAATATTTAGGTTTAGTTTCTAACTCCTACCCCTTCACTGATGAGAGTAAATCAGCTTGAAATCAGCTGATCTGAGGGTGGAGCAAAATGAAAGAGACAGTGAATATTGACTATGATGTTTATGTAAACAAATACACTTGTTTGGAGGTCTTGGTAAAGCTTCATCTATTGATCATTAATACAAGCGATAGCAGGTTTTTACGTATATAAAACTTGTTTTGTTTTTCATATATATATATTATCCTATAGATAGAGAATTAGAGATTACTCAAAATATTATAGCAGATATATTGAGGGTGTCTATAAAACAATATTTTAAGTAAATTTCATCCCTCATATGATAGCAGATGTGAATCCTTTACAAGTGTCTTTGTAGTACTGATTTCAACACCAAGAATTCACAGAGATGCACTAAGTCGAGATACATGTGTACATTTTTACATATAAAATTATTATTATTATTATTATTATTATTATTATTATTATTATTATTATTATTATTATTATTATTATTATTATTATTATTATTATTATTATTATTATATAGTAATTCAAAGTGACTGTTCTATAGTCACACCTTCTGTGCCAGTACTTCAGATTTGCTCATATATAAATATTTGAGTCGTAGTAATAAGAGGATTCCTTTTATTGCTGCATAAATTCTATATCTTGTATGGGTCAGAGGGTATTCATTTATTATTTAACACTCGCAAAAAGCGTTTGCACAATTTGGTTTGAAAAAGCCGATATGAATGTGATTATTATTATTATTATTATTATTATTTAATTTACAAAAGTCAAACATCCTGCACTCACAACTATTTCAGCTGAATTTATTCATGTTTCAAAAATGTATAGTAAAATGAAATTTTTAATATATTTACATGTGTATAAAAAGAGAATGAAAGTTTGAAAATGAGTAAAATTTTCACTAGGCTTATAATTATTTATATTTATTATTAATATTATATGCATATATATTTTTTGAAGTAATTATTTATAAAGTAAATCTATTTATGTTCAAAAAATTCTTATTTTTTATTTTCTTTACAATCAAAAATGTTTAATTAAGTTAAATGAAAAACATTTCATTATAATAATAAACCTTTGCCTATTAAAAAAAAACTTGAATCACGCGCGATGGAAAATTTTACAAATTTCACAATATATTCAAACGATTTTTCAGAGGAAATATTTTTTTATTATATTGGGGAAAAACAAAGATATGTCGAATCTTGTTTCAGTTGCCTGATTTTGACATTGGATTTAACCATTAATGGATTTTTGATTTATGTTATCTTCAGAGTAAAATCACTTCAGAATCTACCAAATGTATTCGTAGTTAATTTAGCTATTACTGATTTATTTAAATGCTTATTTGAATACAGTACATACTGTCTTGAAATTTTACTTGGTCCAAGAAAGTCAAATTTTGATAACTATTGTGTTTTACATTCAATATTATCTATAATTGCTGGACAAGTTTCCTTTCTTACAATGATGCTTATGGGAATAAATCGTTATTTCAAAATTGTAAAACCTCAAATCTATTCCTCTATTTTTAATATAAAATCTACAATAATTATAATTATTGCATTGTGGGCTTTTCCTTGTGTCTGTGGAATGTTACCATTTATTGGCTTTGGAATAGTCCAATACATGTTAGAATTTTTAATTTGTTTATTTGTAATTGATTTATACTGTGTATTTATGATAGTAACTTCATTTGTAATTCCATCGTTAGTAATAGCATTTTGCTATTTCAAAATATTTGACATTGTAAGAATGAGCAAAAAGCGACTTCAGAAAAAAGAAGATACCTTAACTGATTCTCGGAGACAAAAAGAATTTAAATTGGCCAAAACTTTACTAACAATTGTTTTTACATTTTTCATTTTATACACACCTTTGATTTTTGCCATAACATTAAAGTTAATATTAGATGTCAAAAGAGTTATACTTCCTCGGTGGTTTTTTTGGAGTACTGAAATGTTTTGGGCTTCCTCTAGTTTTATTAACCCAATAATATATTATGTAACAAACTTAGAATTTCGAAATGGTTTTCAGCAAGTCTGTCCTTTACTTAAAAAGTTTAACATTCAAAACAATTAACATTGATTTAATGATTCATGGTTTTGAACTGCAATATTATTTGTTAATTTAAATCTGGCTTAGCTTCGTGCCTATGCATTTATTAAGGTTCTATATTAGACATTAAAAAATCTATGATGACTAGTTTAGAGCACAGTATTGAACTATTTGTCACGAGTTTTTCTAATGCAATTATTTGCTGATGTCAACTTAATTTAAGGAATTAGAATTTTCTCTTTTATGCTGAATGAAAAATTTGACTTTGCATTTATTATATGCTACATGTATTTATATATTAAACTCATTTGTCTTAATTTAGTTAATATGAAAATTGTATTTACTTCAGTTAAAACTGATATTTTGTTAAATTAATTTAAAGAATTTGTAGTAATATTATTAATAAAAATAGAAATAAAAGTAGAATAAAAATCTCTCATTTTCGTATTTTTTAAAAAAAGTATTTTTAATAAATGCTCTTTAGAATCAAAATCATCAATATTGTTAAGATTGATTGCCCACCTTTTGTGGACATATGCATCTTAAAAGAGAATTTTGAAAATTGAACTAAGAATGAGCAGTTTAATATGACTGCAACCACAATTTATGTTTATTAAAGTTAGCAAGTTTTTAATTAATTTATCTTAGACATTTTAAACATAATTTCATAATATTCATAAAATTTAGAAAATAATGTTTAATAAAGAATTATCAAACAGAAACTATATTAAGTCTAAAAATTTTATTTAATAAACAATTTAAAAATAATAATAAAATAATCTTTAAAAAAGTTTAAAATGCAGGAAATATTTGCTAACAATTCAAACGTGAAAGAAAAATTTTTTAACGTTAATAATAAAGTAAGTATAAATTTTAAACGCTTTAAACTACGATCTGAGTTTAAGACAAAATAAATAGACATTTTACTATTATTTTCATATATTTTAAACTAGCTTCAGAAGTGGTATTGGTATGTATATTGAAACAGTAAGATTCGTATTCGAATCTTAAGTTTCACCTTTTTCTGTCGTCTCTCACTGACCGGTCTATCCCGCCCAAATTTAAACTTTTTGATATCGAATTGTGTGTGTAACAATATTAAAAATGTATAAATATATGTAGAATTCAGCATAAACACGCACACATTTCGATCTCAAATTAAACGCAATAAATAGGGATAAAATAATATAATTTAGATTTCTTTTAGTTATATAATTTTGTATAATTTTAATCATTTATTTTGGATTATAAAGTTCATATTTATTGCTTTGTTTAAATTTCATTTAATAATAATTCTAAAAATATCTGATGTAATATTTAATTAAAAGTTAAAATAATCTTATGTTCCCTTTTTGTTTTTGAAATTTAAAAGCATCGGTCAGTGATAGATAATAGATTAATTAAAGAAAAATTCCCCAAAATTAATTAGTAAATGTAAAATGTAAACAATAGAACGGCAGCTTTCTTTAATTAAAAACCAACTAAATGCATTGATTATCCTCAGGGCAGATTAAGTAGAACCTAAAAATATCTTAACAAAAATGTGAAAGATCAAGATAAAAAAAGAGGCCATCTTAGACTTGCTAGAGACATTCACTTAAATTTTATCTTTGCTCTCGATCACTGAGAGTCTCCAAAAAAAAAAAAAAAATTTGTTCCTGCCAAGGTATGACCGAGTAAAGCACCTAGATTATTCTCCATTGGGAGATGGTCTATCGGATGCGAACTTTCCATTGCCCATCATAAATTCACCATGAAGATCTGCTGCATGAAATGAATGAGAAAGCTGCTGCTGCCATGAAATTAAATGAATATCTAAATACACGAAAGAATTGCCACCCGTGAACTTTTTGCTGCTAAACTAATGGAATCAGAAAACTTCTTATAAAACAGGTACCTGTCTGTGTTCAAACTCTAGAGTACTCTAATAATATGCTATAGCTCTTCTTCATGCTACTTATCTAAATTATAAAATGTAAAAACTACCATGTGTATAATTAAATTGAATAATTAATGTAATGTGTAAATGTATCTAATAATCTGGCTTACCTCACTCTCTCTTTCTTGGGTGCGTATTTCTATAATCTACATTTCTATCTATAGTTATTATTTAATTATTGCATGCTCGTAATTATTTCAATTTTCAAAGTTTAAATCTATGATCGCTTAAAACAATGAATGCGTGTCAAATTTTCATTAATATTTACTTTCTTTAATAATTTAACTTTCATATAAATCGACACGCATTCAATGCTTCATTTATTGTAATGCAGGGTCTACTACTTCGCAAATGGCTGACGTATTAGTTATAATAATTCCCAATTTATATATGTTTGGTATTTATTAAATCATCATGAATAATTCCATAGAATTACATTTCTTTGAGAGTCACCAACGTTCTTTAGTAAATGTTGATAATGTAGAGCCGAATTAGAAATCTATTTAAATCTCATCATAATCGATTATACAGTATACATGTGTTATGTTTTAGAGACGCGATGACCCATTCCGCTGTGAAATTTCCGGATTCTTCAGGGTTGAAATTAACCCCAGTCGTGCTACACAAGCGGGCATAATGGGTGCTCCCGTAGGATTTGACAATGTCATGCAGCCAGCCAGCAAATTGCGCCACGTACCGCTTGTCCCTGGTTATGCTTATGTGACACTTTACTTCGTCGGGCCGAGGCAGAGACCAGTCTGATATTCTTATAAACCCATTCGCGGCATAGCAGTTTCGATATACTGCCATTCCATATCGCCTTTCTAAAGCGTACCACGTGTTCCTTTGCTTAATTTTATTATTCTATATATCACTCCGCCTCTGCATTATCTTCGTAATTTACTCTCAAATAAATGTTGGCCCTTAGTTATAAATAAGTATTTTAATTAAATAAATGTATGTCTGCCGTTACTCTTATAACCCATACTTTAGACTCTTGCATTGCAAAGGTATAAATCCCTCCAGGCATGCATTAGAAATACTTACTCGAGAATTTTAGGTAGCTAGATTACGCCTTCAAATAAATGTATTCCTTTTTTAAACATTACAGAATCGGAAATACCGCTACTGAAATCATCAATATAAAATAATGTCTAAATAAATAAATGTATTCTTTAAAATATAATCATGTCTCAAATCCCGCTACTGAAGTTGTTAGGCCATAAAATATTATTAGTAAATGATTTTATTAAAATGTATTAATAAATAATTTTAAACTATATGTCTGCAGTTACTTTCATTTATTCGATGCCCACTCTAGATAATATTTCCTCGATTATGTAAATATGAATGTTTAATTAGTATTAGTTTGATTATTGGCTAACTCGAGAATAAAATCATGAGTCTCTTGCATATCCCTGACCACCGTGCCTAAGGAAATATTTACTAATGTCACATCAGATGCGTTGTTTCATGGATTGTATTGTGGAACCGATAAACTGTGTTCGAACTCAGTACTACGGGTGGCTTCGCTACTCGATGGTGCTGCTGTTCTGTATGGTGGTCGAATTCTGCACTATGTTTACGAGTCACACGTTTTCTGACCGTTACAATATAGAGAGTTAGAGTCTTTCACAAATTAAAATTGAAATATTGACGATATCCTTCAAAGAAACATTAAAAAAATATATAAAATAAATAGAGATATGAATTTATGATTCAATGATTATTATTAAAAATATATAAAAAATTATTTTTTTAAAAAAAAGTGTAATTAAGAATTAAACATATAAAAAATGTAGGATATAAAACATATTTAAATAAAATAACAAACAAAAATCATATGTAATAATTTTAACATTAAAAATAATACCATATACATTACTTTAAAACTAAACCAAAATACTTCTATAAAAGGAATCTAGAGGTAGCCTGGGACTCCAATTTTCACTGTTTCAGGCTCCTGGTTTTGTTCACCAAAGTCATAGTCCATTGTTGGATTCATAGAAGAAAAGTTTACCAAAATGTAAGTGAATATCTGTTTCAGTTTTTTTTTCATCTTTTGAAGAAGTTTTGGAACAGTTTTCATTCAATGATAATTGAAATTATCTATCTTTCCGTTTTATGCAAATGAATGCCATTAGAAATAGACAAAAGCTAGCTGAAATAATTCTTGGAATCATTAGAATATTATAAACCGTTTAAAACTAATTTTAAATGAAATCAAATAATTCTAAGAAGAATACACACTAGAAATCCTAATTTTATTGATAGAATAAATAGAAAATTTATTTGGACATCAAATCTCATAGAAAACGTGGAATATAATGTTATCAATGATGATTTTAGGAAATTATCTTTGCATCAGATTTTAGCAGTGTTAACAAGTGTTAAATGTTAATTCGATCTCAATTTTAGAATTGAACATTATCAAAAATAACCTAAGCTATCTCCCTGCACAAAAATCAGGTTTCTCCGATGATCAGAACAGAAGTTATTAGCCCTCTTCCGGTGGAAAAAAATAAAAAAAATTCAAATCAACACAGAATTACCATGAAGTGATTCCTGAGCTAAAAAATAATGATTTAAAGACAAACATGAGTACAAATGATGTTTTAGACCTAAACAAACATTGAAGCTGCAAATTATTCATACTCTTTTTAAGCAATAATTATTGAGAATTTTCCAAGGTTTAACAACAAACTTTCAGATTATACTTCAATCATTCATTACTAATCAAGACCTGAAATTCAATCAAAAGAAGCAGAAGCCAATTAGTATCGACAAATAAAAATCACTGTGAACCCTGAAAGACTTTGGTTGGTTGGTTGGTTGAGTAGCTATTGTGAACATTTGCAGACACAGGAGTTTGATAATGATTAAGGGTGGGTGCTCAGCTCCATTGACCTCAGTGTGCAAAATGATATCACTGGATGCTAGACACTCCAGCTAGAAATATCATCTTTGTAACAGTAATAGTTTTGTTGTAATATTTGCGGGCAAGGATCTGTGGTCCTCATTTCTTCCGCAGGGGTTGATGATGGCGGTCATTGGGGATCTGGTTTATGGGTGCAGGCTGATGACAATTATTGCCACTACCTGGAAAACCTGCCAGGAGGATAAAGGGTCAAAGTTTTCAGCACCTTTTCTGCTGTGATGGTCTGCTGCACCTCCTTGATGGATTGTTTTTGGGCAGTGCAGATCTGTGCTCATTCATGTATAGATATACATTAAGCAAAATTATACAACCTTTTTATGAATATATTTGTCATCAAGCGTACATACCTTGTAAACCTGTTCAATAATTGTTTTGCCTTGTAACATTGAACACTTTGTAATCCTCCACGGTTAAGTGTATCCGATAACTTTTTGTAATCTTTTGACTAATAAAGATTACTTTTGAAAAAAAAAGGAATAGAATTACCAGAAAAGTAAATATAAAGTACATGCAAGACATAAAATTTAAATGTGTGTATTAAAACGTCTAATGCAAATAATTTATTAAAGGCTAACATAAATGGAATTGTTGTATACACTTGGAAATTATATAAAAAACAAAATGTAAGATTATCTGTAACAGCAAAATATCAACTATTTTGAAAACTTAGAGAACAATTAATATAACAGAATACTGCAATGTTAATTTAAATAACTAAAAAAAAGGAAAAAACTAATTTTACACATTATAATTTCAAAATAATAACAACTAAAACTGTAAATAATTATAAAGAGAATACAATTATAAAAGCATTGTATATTGATAAATGTAATGAAAATAAGACTTCATTTATTTTAAATAATAAAATAATTATAATAATAATTTTTACAATTTTTTTTTACAATATTCAAGGCAATAATACTTCAATAATAACTTTAATAATCTATCATATTTCAGTAAGTTATAATAAAAGCAAATAATTAAAAGAACTAGACATTATAAAACTTAGTAAATATTTTTTAGTTTCAAAAGAGAATTTTATTGATAAAAATGCTTAGTATATGACAATAGAAATGAAAATTAAAAATTGTTTAAAAAACTTGATATATTTACAATTTGTTAGAATTAAAAGGGAAAAAACAATACGTATTGCTAAACATACAAAATTGTAATGACTTTACCAACAATTAAAAAAACCTGAGAAATTATAGTTACAATAACTCACTATAGGTTTCGAGCACTGATGAATAAGTGACAATATAGCTACAAATGTATCTGTAGGGGTAACTTTCTGTCTCTCTCTTTAATTGCGTCTAGTTTGTTTTTAAATGTGTTGATGTGTGTTCTTGTATCCCTGTTGAAGAGAAATAAGCAACTTGTGTACCCCAGAGCATAAAGTATAAATATGATTCTTATTTCTGCAAAGCAAGCTTTTGAAAATGGAATTAATGATCGATTGAATTGTGCTATTATTTTCCTGAAGTCTTTTTGTGATGTATGATAGAGCATCTTATAGGCAACTACACTTAAAAAATAGGTATTTTTTATTTTCTTTCTTAAGGCGTAAATGATATGTCATTTCTATGTTGCTAAGATTTCTCTTATATCTCAAAAAAATATGTGGGCAAACACCACATATTTATTTTTAGCAAAAATTTTAAATATTTTGGCTCAAGAATCCAATACTTCAATCTTCTTATCAGTTGCCTATTATTAATGCCAAACAATGGAGAGTCAGCTATTTTATTTATTTCTGAATATAAAAGAGCACGAATTTTCCAATACTGCTATTTTTCTTGCAGAAACGTTATCTTTATATTTGTCATTATATTAATTGGTGTTAGAATTATTTGAAGATGTTTTGTATATGAAGGAGACTTATCTGTTGGTGTTATCTTAAGTATTGTTTCCAGATGGGGAAATAATCTTATCGTGGCTGACAAGGTTGATATATTTTTGAATCCTACAAATATAAGTTGAATGTAGTCTTATTCCATTTTGAGCACTATGAAACTGTAATTTTATGAATGAAATCGCAACTGTTTTTTTTCTCCACAAGAGCTTTTCGCACAGTAAATATATCTTTGACAAGAATAATTTTGTAAACATTATGACAGGTAAGTAGTATGTTATATTTGTGATGATATGCATGTTGATAAGACTATCTTAGATTAGAGTGACAGATATGCCTTTGAAAGTGGTGATACTATGTGTTCTATTGATTGCAACAGCTTATCTTGTATTTGCATTCACATAACCATATTACTCAAGAGAAACCCAAATATGTAGTTGGTAAAGTCAATAAATGTGTTTATATATAATTTACCTGTGTATATATGCCATGCTCATGATTGGTCAAGACTGAATTCTTTATGGAAATTGGCAAATTCCTTCATGATTTTTACTAATATCGGAATTTTATTTTAGTTGTAAGAAAAATAGTAATATCGTCCATTCATGCTATACAGTTTATATTATGAGCCAATGTGGGAATATATATGCCTGGAAGATGTTTTCTATGTTACTAAGTAATTAGTTTATGTACGTTTTAAATAATAAATCACTAAGTGATGATCCATGAGGTATCGATTGACTTGATTAAATGAGGGGCATTTTTTTTCCATTCAAAGTAATATGTATTTTTTCCTGTTTATAAGTAAATTTGTAAGTAAGTATAAAATAAAATTGGATATGTTAGTATTTTGTACTAAAATATCAATTGGTACAGAGTCAAAATCTGTTTTAATGTCAAGCTGTACTACCATTGGGCTGCATTCTTTACATTTTGCACTGAATCAATGACTGTCTTAAATAATAATGCTGCTTGTCCTATTGATGATTCTTTTTTATCCTTAGTCACAACTTATACATATATAAAGTATATCATTGTTTAATTTATAAATTATTAAAACCATACTAAAGTATCTACATTGAAAACATCAATTCACCAAAAAAAAAAAAAAAAAAAATAATGATATTAAAAAAATTACAAGTATATATATATTATAATTGAAATAATAAATTTAATGGTTTACAAACTATTACAGACAATCCTTAAATCCACAAAGTACTTTTGGTTAATTTCTTAAACCTGCCTCAATTGCCATTAAATTTAAAAACAAAAGCGGAAGCAAACGTCATCAATTCAAATTCCATGAATCTCATATTTTAATGTTAGCAGCTTGTCCATTTATTAAATGCATTTTATTACTGTTTATAAAAATTGCCTCTTTAATTTTTCTTTTGTTATGGTTTTTCTCTTCATGAAGAATTTTCAAAATCAAATTTAAATTTATATTTACATGCTTTTTTGTGATCAAAGAAAACTGAAGAAAATATTAAATCACCATTATTTTTACTTTTTACATGCTTATATAACAATTCATGCTCCTTCAATCTCTTCTCAATACTGCACCTAGATTCACCTACACATGATAGCATAAAATCACAAAAAAAATTGATATATGACATCACTTTTCTGCTTGACAGGTATGACATCCTTAGAATTATTGACTAATTTATTAATATTGTTTGGAATGTAGAATGAAAACATTAAACATATTCTTATATAAATCCTTAAAAAATTTCACTTGTGGATTTGAAATAAATGGAATAGATATCCATTGCTTACTATTACTCTTCATTTCTTTTAAATTATTATAACTTTTTTTAAATTGACATAAAGTATTGTTTATTTGTTCCATTTTATAACCAACATCAAGCAATTCCTTAGCAAATATTTCAATATTTTTCAGTTTATCACTTTGGTAATGACATAATTTTTCATTCCAAAACAAAAAAGATCTAAAACTTGCCATCTTATGCATCATTGGTACTTTTGATTTACAATTTATATATCCTCTTTTTTGCAGTGGATTAATTATTAGTTTATAATTTAATATACTGTTATCTTTTGTAATCATTAAATCTAAATATTATTGTCCTGTTCCTTTTCAATAGTCCATTTCAAGCCATTCAACTTATTTAATTCCTCTACATGCAAATTTACACTATTAGTATTTCCACAAACAAAAACATCACCCACATATCTTTTGTACATTTTAATATCTCCAAAAGTACACATATTTAAAATACTATTCTCATATGTAGATAAAACAAAATTGCAAACTTGTGCAACTAGAGGCAGACCCATAGGCCAACCTTTAGACATTTTATAATATTAATTTCAAAAGATGCAACAATGTTATCATTAAAAAAATTTAAAGAATCAACAATAAATTTTATCATATATTTACAAATACTTTTACTTTTTAATGCATGTTCAATTATTTTTATGGAATTCATTCTATCAATAGATCCATATATTTATGTAACATCCAATGAAGCAATAACATCATTTTCATCAATCATCAAATTCTTAATGCTATTTACAAAGTCAAACGATGAAGCAATAGTATTTTCCCCAAATCCTAAAAAGTCTTGTAAAACTTTTTCAATATATTTAGAAGTCTGATACATGAATGAACCACCAAAATATATAAATTGTTAATCAAAAGTACCAATGATGCATAAGATGGCAAGTTTTAGATTTTTTTTTGTTTCAGAATGAAAAATTATGTCATTACCAAAGTGATAAACTGAAAAATATTGAAATATTTGCCAAGGAATTGCTTGATGTTGGGTATAAAATTGAACAAATAAACAATACTTTATGGCAATTTTAAAAAGTTATAATAATTTAAAAGAAATGAAGATTAATAGTAAACAATGGATATCTATTCCATTTATTTCAAATTCACAAGTGAAATTTTTTAAGTATTTATATAAGAATATGTTTAATGTTTCATTCTACATTCCAAACAATATTAATAAATTAGTCAATAATTCTAAGGATGTCATACCTATCAAGCAGAAAAGTAATGTCATATATCAAATTTTTTTGTGATTGTATGCTATCATATATAAGTAAATCTATGTGCTGTATTGAGAAGAGATTGAAGGAGCATGAATTGTTATATAAGTGTGTAAAAAGTAAAAATAATGGTGATTTCATATCTCCTTCAGTTTTCTTTGATCACGTAAAAACATGTAAATATAAATTTAAATTTGATATTGAAAATGTGAAAATTATTCATGAAGAGAGAAACCATAGTAAAAGAAAAATTAGAGAGGCAATTTTTATAAACAGGAATAAAATGCATTTAATAAATAGGCAATCTGCTAACATTAAAATACGAGATTCATGGAATTTGAATTGATGATGTTTGTTTCCATTTTGTTTTTGAATTTAATGGCAGTTGAGGCAGGTTTAAAAAATTAATCGAAAGTACTTCTACGGATTTAAGGATTGTTTGTAATAATTTATAAACCATTAAATTTATTATTTCAATTATAATTACAATTTTGTTTTTAATTAACGGACATTATATATATATATTGAAACGGTTACACCTGTTTCACCTATTATCTTTGATAATAGTATATATTTGTTGTACTCAGATGGCGTGTATTTCTTCAATTTTAAAAACTTTGTCCTTATAATATTGCGAGTATGTGCGTATATAATCGTCCTTAAAATTTATAAATATAAAATTACAATCTCAAATATTTATATACGAGCATATTCCTTTAGATTTGTTAAAACTGAAATAAACATAACTGTATAATTAATTTATCTATATAGCAGCATAATTTAAATTTATAATATTACTTAGTTTTCAATATTTCTTTCTAAATAATTATTTAAGTCAGTATTCATTTTGACTAATTCCAAGTTTTCAATTCTTTTGTTTGCTTAAAATTACAAACAGAAAGTTTTATCAGTTTTAACACTTCATTCTAAAAATAAATCTTTGGCTAAAATTTGACCTATTTAAAAATTATAACCAAGACCAATTATAATATTCAGTCAGGCATAAATCTATACAAAATCTATACAAATTGCCTGTGACCATTCTCTTAAAAATATATATCTTTTAAAACTGACGTCAATTAAAACAATAGAGCCTTTCCATGTCCAGATTTAGATGATGTGGCATGACTCAAAGTAGAAGGTTACTTCTGTCAAAAATATAGCATAAAAAGGGGCCCAAATAGACACCAAGGCCTCTAACCTAACCTCTTCCATCATATATCATCATCCGTGTTAATTTTTTTTTGTTGCTGAGAAATTTGTGCTTGCTGCCAAATTTTATTTCCGAAGACCCGAGTTAACTAAGAAAATGTTCCTGCCGTTTAGACTGCTAAATCTAAAAAAAACCATCATCCAAGCTGCTATAAAATGACCGTTGGCTAGAAGACACAGAGACAGCCGTTTGCTCTTCCACGAGCGGCTACCGATGAAAGAAGACCTCCACCATGCCCATCACAAGAGAAAGAACCTGTACCGGAGAGACCAGATAGTTCCTAATCAGAGAAATGGAGAAAGCTGCCACAGAGATAAATTCACGAAGTTACATCCCGACTAAAACCTAAGAGAAGCCCAGCCTGACTGAATATAAAGAGAAGCGCAATGAACAAGGCCTTAAAGACTTTCCGGTAAATCCTTTCTACAAAATATTACATTTCCTAACTAAAACGTATACTAAATGAAAGCTAGCTAAATAAATCACATAATTTATAATATTTCTAAATGTTCCACTAAAATGTTTATCGTAAAATGGTTTAAATCTTAGAACACACTCAATTCTTGCTTGATCATTAATAACTTTAAGTAGGCGTTGATCATTAATAATTTAAATAATCACACACATCTAGTTTCTATAAAACCATACTATAAATTTTTATGTCTAAATTATTATCTTATCGATCATTTTATGCAATTCTTATATTTTAAGTTCATGTTTATTGATTTATGCTGTGTTTTTATCAGAACGGAGTCTGGCGTGTTAATAAATTATTGGGGGAAGGGAGTGAGCAATTACTTTTATTATATCAATATTGCGATATAAAGAATATAGCTAAGACTTTTTTCTGAATTATATTTGTGATAGAGTGAATCGAACAAATTATTTAAAATCTTTTACTAAAGTTATTTAAAAATGTATATTTGCTTATATTATTTAAAACGCATTTTTTCTCAAATTATTTAAAATCTTTTGATAAACTTATTTAAAGATGTATATTTGCGTATATTATTTAAAACGCATCTTTTCCCAAGTTAATTGAAAATGAAAATGTTTTGCTAAAGTTATTTAAAAGGTATCTTTAGCATCTATTATTTAAAACGCATCTTTTCTAAAGTTATATAAAATGAAAATGTTTACTAAAGTTAGTTAAAACGTATATATTGCGTATGCTATTTAAAACGCAGATTTTGCCCAAGTGATTTAAGAATTATATTTGCGTAAGTGATTTAAAATATGTATTTTGTCAGTTATTTGAAAAAGTATATTTCACGCAAGCTATTTAGAATATAGATTTGCATTCGTTAGTTAAAACTCATTTTTCATTATTAGTAAGGTCTATTTTGACGAATTATTTAAGATGTGTAATTTATTTAAACATCAATAATTTGCGTGAGCTATTTTATAACTCACATTTTATTATTTAACAATCAGTTTGATATTAGATCTAGTTATACTACATATAACTGATGTTCCCAGTTCTATAAGTAGCTATGCAGAAAAACCTTAAATCAGATTCTCCTTATCGCCATCATTTTATAATTTAATAATCTCATTTATGAACTTGACCGGTGGTAGTAGCACGGAAGAAGCTAAGATTTTGGCGTAATTAATTTATAAAATATTAGTCTAGCGTTGCGAATGTATTGCTAATTTGCATAAATATGCATTTCTACTTGCTATGTCTATAATGGCCCATCTCAAGATTGTTCCACGTCCAGTCACGCCTCGAAAGTTTAGGCAACGGTGACATTTTCTTCGTATTTCATTAAGTCATGCCTCGAAAGTTTAGGCATATGTGACAATTATTCATACTTAATGGAACCAAAGCAATTCCAAAGGGCTCATAAGCCAAGCTTCTGTTCACTTAATTAAAAGGCCTCTTCCATTATAGCAAGCAGATCGGTTAGGGAACCGTTTACTAGTTAATAAACCCCATTAAGAATGCATTCGAGTCGCACTTATCTGATACTCTAGTTTCTAACGCACTAGAATCTAACGTTCCACTGCCATCACGTCTCAGTTCAACTTCCCTAGAAAGTAACTTCGGCTTTGATCCGAACTAGAGTCTGATTTAATTTGTTTATCCGTATAACAATATTATATCACGCAAATATCTATAATATGATTTTGAATATATTTATAATATAATCTTAAACTTAGTCATTATAATATTTTAAACTTTGTAACAATGATATAATCTTCAACGTATTAGTAATATCCAGCATTTATCCATCAACTCGATTACTCTAGCTAACTATAACCGATTTCAAACATATAAAACATGGCATGAATTACAACATGAAAGGTGACATAAGCTTACTAAGAGTCTATTGCTTTGTAATATCATTTTATACCCTGAGAAAACATACTCAATGCTTTGTAATATTATTTTATAACTTTGAGAATCCACTCAATGCTTTGTACTATTATTTTATACCCTGAAAACACACTGAATGCTTTGTAATAATATTGTTTTATAACTCTGAGCAGGCATTCATTGCTTTGTATTATTATTTATAACCCTGAGAATCCACTCACCTGTGTGTGAGCTAGCTGTACACAACCTACTATGCTTGAGTATTTACTGTTATATTAAATTTATGAAATATAAATTTGTCTCAGTCTCATTACTTGCTCATTATCTTATGAATCACTAGTTAAGGTATATAATAGAATATGTAATAAGGGGGGAATGTCTCATGTTTTACTGCTTTGCTATTGCTGGAACGTGATCAAAGAGGTATCGAGTGTAACCTCAGGCATGTCATTCGCGATGGGTTGACTTGGAAGCACAAGTGAGAGAGTTAAGGTATGATCAGACGTAGGGTATTACTATCCCGACTTGGTCAGCTTTTGGTTCTCTGGCTTTGACTCTCAGTCTGTTGAGCAAATGTACAAACCTGACCATTACAATATATTGTAATGGTATGGTAGGATATACCTGGATGTTCCGGCCGGCAAATACATTTGAACACACACAGATCAACTTTAACGATCAGCTAGTTCTTCCATAATATATACCAACTTACTTCCAATCTAAAAGTGCTGGTGCACTTATCTGCCATATCCCAAAGTTGATAGTGCCCCATGTAACAAACCAGTTTATCCACGCATATAGGTGAAAGAGAGCAAGCTCGCATCTAACTACTGTCAGACCTAGGGTCTTCATGTAGGATGCTAGAGATAAAACGATGAAACACCTGACTCATGATTACATCCATTTTCAATAAACCAGCCTAAGCATAATCCATCAAACTACATGCAATTCAAATCAGTTCATCTCACATCTCACCACTCTTTTCCAAAACCGTTGCCTCAGATATTCGAACTCAGGAAGAATTTGCATTCGACTCTCTTAACAGGTATGTATCTATGCATACTCTTAATTAACAACTAAAATAATACATCCTATCTATCAAACAAAATATAACCAGTATTTAATATTCTCTCCCATGCTTATTAAACAATAATGTGGATGTGTATAACACTGGTTATAAGATGCAATGTAAGTGCTTAATTGAATGTTAATGCTGGATCAACAAAACTACAGAGATCCTGTTAATTAACACAACTTCATAATATTTATTTACAAACAAAAATATGATATATTTAAGCATAAATATAAATTTTTAAACAATTTAGAAAAGCAAAGAAAATTTCTATATAGAAAAATATTTTAAAAATGTCAATAAAGAAAAATATATAAAAAAAAAATGATGCCAATAAATTACTTGGATATCTCTATGGATTTACAGTTTCTATGTCTATTATGATAATAATAAAAAAATGATTAATTCACAATGAGACTGCCAATTCTAAGTAAATTTAACTGCAACCTCATATATAATAATCGTGAAAAAATATAATGATAACACAACACAGAATATCATAGAACATAAGATAAAGAATACTATTTAAAAGAAAAATGTTAGTCGTTTATTCAATTTATCTTAAGAAATATTAGAAACATATATATAATTAGTCGTGTCATGTGGTACATATTTTATATCAGTGGCTTTTAAAAAATAATAAATAAATAAAAATCTCTTACCGTAAAATAGTCTAGTGAAGCACTTAATTGTTTGTGCATATTTCTATCTCACATCTGTCAGTAGAAAGTAAATCATCTAAACTTTATTAAAAAAAAATAAACTTTTCAACCTATCCCCCCTCCCCTCCTTACTGTCTTGATATTTTCCCATATTGGATTGTTCCCTCTATATAATTAACAATAGCTCTTTCCAAATATAAGATGAGATAAAAATTAAAAACAAAAAATATAAATTGATACAAAAGAAAATAAAACATAATTTACCATTTTCCTTTATACAATGTCCTTACGAGTGATGTATTTTGTTAAATAGATGTTGGTAGAACTCCGTTTGATTTACAGAGCATCCTGAAGTATTTCAGTGGGCAGTCTGTGTGTTGTTAGGTGTTATTCATCCCATAGATTTTTATCCAGTGTAAATGTCAACTCCTCAGGCAATCAGACAGTCATATCTTTATATTTTTATATGGTCATAGTCGATAGGAACAATGCTTCCCCGATAACAATTATGCTCTTTAGCCAAAATATTTCATGCTTGAACTATATATATATATATATACAACTTTACATAAATTTATAGTCTAATAAAATAATTTTATAGACAGAATAAATTTCTTTTTTTTTCAGTTCCTTTTAAACAAACATCAGGTTACTTTTCTTTCTTTTTTTTAAAAAAAAATAGAATTAATAATCATTTCCACTTCTCTTTGGAGAAATCAGATTAATGTTCCATCCATTTCTTTTAATTTTTTTTATTCCAATGTTGAATTAATTAAGAAAATTGTCTATTTTGTAGAACAATATAAAAATAATCCTTCTGATCTAACTAGCTTGACCGATCTCCTTTGCCAACCAGAAGAAGCAGACGAGTTCTTAATTGTTTCCTTTTTATCTTGGCGCTATTTCTATTATTTGAAAACAAGCGTTTCAGCTTTTAAAATATTTTTTTTTACTTTGATTCATTAAAAAAAATAAAACAACACATCCTAAAATAAATTTATAATATTTTTATCTCACCTTATATTTAAAATATCGATTCACTTTGTACTGTTATAATTATTGTTTTTTTTTTATTTATTTAAGTCATTGTCAAATCAATCAACACAATACAAAACAAATGACCAACATATATATAACTGTGTACAATTTTTTTTATTAAGATTGATGTTTTCTTAGTAATAAAATTTTATTACTAATATATATGTGTGGGTATTTTTTTTGGTCAATTACCCATCATTAATAACAACTTAGTAAGTAGTGATTCCATTGTTTAGAAAAAAAATATATTAAAAATATAAAAACATTATCAAAAAGTGTTTTAGCAAAATCTTTTTTATCTTTCTACCTGCCAATTAAAAAAAATATTTCAATATATATATATATATATATGTGTGTAATTATATAACTGAATATTTGTAAATACAGTAACTAAATAATTAAAAATTTTATCCACTTAGGAGCGCTTTTGATTATCTCAGTAATCTCTGTCAACTAAAGCCTTGAACTGCTAACTTTCACACAATTCCATGATCTTAATGTTTGCTGCTTGTCTGTTAATTAAGTCACGTTTATATTTATATATTAGCATAGCTTCTTTTATTCTTCTTTTATTGTTATTTTTTTCAATTTGCAATATTTTTACACTGTTAAAATTGAAAAGGAATATGTGATATTGCATTTTACACATTAAACAAATTAATAAATAACTCCAAAGATAAAACCTCATTTATAAATAAAAATTGTGTCATTTATAAATGGACATGTAGGTGTGGCAGTGTATATTGTAACTTAATTAAAGAATCAAAAAAAAATAACTAAGTAAAGGTTCAAAATATAACACTATCAAGAATTATTATAAGCAAATTATTATAGCAATGTATATGGAAATCATGTGAAGTGAGTACACTAGCAATTCAATAAAATATAACTCAGGTATACAGGCAGTAGGTTTTATCCACTTTCATTTCTTGGTTTGATGTTAAGTGCATGTTTAAACAAATACTAAGTGAATATGGTCTAGCAGGGCGCCACTAGATTATCTGAATCTAGACACGGTTATATCTAATAACCTTTCACATGTACTGGGTTTGAATCCCTTTTGGTACTTTATTTCTAATAAAAATGAGAGATTTTGCTTTTTGAGCCATATCACTATAAGCACTAATAGTTAGGTAAAAGTAAAACATCTTTAAACCACAGTGGAGTTCATTGAACATAAATCATTTCTCAGATCTTAACATAACAAATGTGTTTCAATATTTTTATAAGTTCACTAGCTCAGATTATATATAACTAATTTAGGATGGCAATTCACTCATCCTTGCATGAAATAGATGATGGGATGTGGTTATAATAATACTAAGAGATCACTAAATATTATAAAATCAATATTTATTTATGGCCTTTAAACAGTTAAACAGCTCATTAATTAAAACGATGATGATGATGATGATAATAACGATAATGACAAGGGTTTCAACTACAGTTCTAGGACTAAGCCTAAACATAAAACTAAATTTTATAAAGAAATGCATAATTATTGCTTAATTTTAGCATATTTACTTATATCTTAAATAACTAATATTCAACCATTGATGATGATGAATAATCATACTTAACAAAGACTACAATTAATGAAATATATACGCCTCGTTTAATAAAACAAACTAATATTTATTACTACATTTCTAACATATACATAAAAATTTCTAGATAATATGAAAACTGACATGAATAATAATAATAATAATTGGTTATATAACAATCCTCAGATTAATTTTAAGTTCTTCCCCCTTTCCCTTCAAATGTATTTTGTATTAAGTTGGACGTCACGTTGACCATGAAAAGTATTTCAAGACAAAAAATATTATCTGCTCATTGGCACACATACTTTAAAATCCAATATGTAAATAGAATGTAAAAAAAAAATGTTAGTAAAATTGAAAGAGCAAGTTTTAGAAAAGAGTTTTAAATTATTTTCTCCCCCTCCCTTCCAAGCGCTGAAATCTATACTGAACTTGAAACAAAATAATCTAATATTCTAATACTACTCATTATTTCACATTCACTCCCAATTATACACATATAAAATATCATTATGTATGTGCGTGTTTTATCCCATGATAACAAAATATTATTTAAAACCAAAATAATAATATATTAGTTAAAACTAAAATCATAATACCATAAAAAAAAAATTGTTTTACACATTAATATTGTAAAATTAATAAACAAATAATTTTCATACATTCAAGATCATTTATAAAGCTCAAAGTTATTTTTAGTAAGACATTCTTGTTTTAATCGATCTAATAGTCTTTAAAGGTTCTTTAAATAAAATATACCACTTTATTGCTAAAATGTTTCTTAAGACTGATATCATAAAGAAAATAGATATAAAAAGTCATATTACCGATCTTTTGTTTGTGGCGAATTTCCAAGGGTTCAAACTTGTCTATATTTCTGCAGCTACTATTTCTGTTTTAGGTGGGAACAATCTCTTTCTTGAGGTGTATAACTATTTAATGATGATGACTCTATTGAGGTTATTTGCTTTAGTGGACAATTTGGAAATCATTATATTAAATTTTCTTCTCTTCCTGTCAAGCATGTGGATGAAATACAGCAGTTGTTTTCCCATTTGTAAATTTTCTTGAGTTTAAAATCAGTTGTTGTAACAATTAATTGGACTTGATGATTAATATTTATCAGTAAATTAATTCATCTTCTTTGAATGCAGGTGAATGCTTTCTTCCTTCTATTAAAAAAAAATCTTATTTCTCTGGTCAGTTGAAAGGTGTAGAATATTATTTTAGACACATCTTTTCTTTCCTATGTGATGTGCAGCTTCCCCAGATGGTCCGGAACCGATGTGACATACATATAATTTTTCTAGCCTGACATTTTTTTATATTTTCAGCATTCAATTTGATAGTTTAACAATCTGAATCAATCACAATAATCTTCATAATAATTCAAGACAGCTTTTTATATTCAATTTTTAGCTAACTTAACCAATCAGAGATAGCATCACTTGCTATTTTTGGACAAATTTGTTTTAATTAGATCTGTAATTTATTTTCAACTACATTATTTTTCAACTGAAAAGTTTAATCCTTTTTCCAGACACTTTTGTTTAAAAAAAAAAATAGACTCAATCCTTATTTCCTTTCTTTTCTTTTTTTTTTTTTTTTTTAACATCCAGGTAACACTTCAAATCTTTGAGCTTCCTTCTTTAGATCTTGAGATAAGACAATTTCAAAATTAGAGATCTGACCCATTATAAGCTTCCAAAGTGAAAAACAATTATTTACAAAAAAAAATTGCTACAAAGATCGATATCTGATTAAACAGATTTCCTCTTTTAACAAAAAAAAATTGTACAAAAAAAATTATTTGACAGATTTAATACTTCCTTTTCTTTCAATATTTAGGAAATGTAAATTTTTGTATGTAATGTACACACATCCTTCATTCTTTCAAATCATTCATGAACTAACCTTAAATAATATGATTGCTAGCTTAGGAATTATAACCCAATTATTTAATTAAATCTGTAACTTTTAAATCCCACTTATAATTAAAGAAAAGCAAAATAAAAGTATAGAAAAAAATATTAGAATTGATCAAGCATAGGTTAGTTTTAAAGAAAGTTAAAATGTTTAATATTTGAAATATAAAACAATTAAATAATTTACACATACATTGCCTATATGTATGCATTATAACTTTGCTTTTTAAAGAAAAATTAAATATTAAATAGTTTAAATGTGTGTATTACCTTTCTATCAACACACAAACAAGTAAAGCATGTAATTGTTGACCCATTCTTTCTCTGTTTAAAGCTTTTTAGAACTGGACCTTGTAGGGTTTGAACTTGGATGCCCTACAGCTTCTTTTATGGTTATATAAAATTGTGATGATGATTTTGTTTTACCTTTTCTACATGCACATTACTATAAATTTGTCTAGTGACCAAATTGTAATGGCACAATATATAGGTGAATCTAGATGTACATTGGAAAAAAGAACTAAAGAACACTTGCTATTATTAAAACAAGTTCAGAAATCAAAACAAAATTGGATAATGGAAAATAATATTTCAGCATCTGTTTTTATGACCATAATAAATTGTGTATTTATGGTTTTGCCTTCAATTTTAACAGTGTAAAAATATTGCAAATTAAAAAAAATAACAATAAAAGAAAAATAAAGGGAGCTATGCTAGTATATAAATATAAACATGACTTAATTAGCAGGCAAGGAGCAAACGTTAAGATCACTGAATTGTGGAAAAGTTAGCATTTCAAGCTTTAGTTGACACAGATTACTGAGATAATCCAAAGCACTACTAAGAGGATAAAATTTTTAATTAATTAGTTACTGTATTTACAAATATTCAGTTATATAATTATGTATATTGCTTTAAAAATAGACATCAAATAATATATATATATAATAAACAAAAACAAGTTAAAAATTTTTTAACCTGCCTATAGCTTGCATTTTATGATCACAGATGGAGTTTTACCAATAGTCCACTCAAGCTTGTTCTGGATAAATGCCGAGAGAGAATCGAAAATTTAATATCTCTTTCAAATTATCCCAACCTTTAAACCATGGTTTTATGCTAATTGGAAATTGTCAGTAAAGGGAGGGGGACTAGAAACTAGATCTAAATCCTCAACTCCACTGAACAGCACTTGCGTAAACAGTTTCTATCAGTTTGAAAGCACGAATTTTTTAGATACGTAAATATCTTAAAATCCAGCTAAACAAACTATATAGCTATATGGGTCTGAATTCAGTTCAGTTCCGCCACATAGTTAAAGGTTCTGCAATTTATATCATTGCTAAAACCTTCAAAGGTACATTTATGATAAACAAAAACAAGTTAAAAAAATTTTAACCTGCCTATAGCTTGCATTTTATGATCACAGATGGAGCTCTACCAATAGCCCACTCAAGCTTGTTCTCAATAAATGCTGAGAGAGAATCAAAAATTCAATATCTCTTTCAAAGCTAAAGGCAAGTTAAAAAAATTTTAACTTGTTTTTGTTTATCATAAATGTACCTTTGAAGGTTTTAGCAATGATATAGATTGCAGAACCTTTTAACTATGTGGTGGAACTGAACTGAATTCAGACCCACATAGCTATATAGTTTGTTTAGCTGGATTTTAAGATATTTACGTATCTAAAAAATTTGTGCTTTCAAACTGATAGAAACAGTTTACGTAAGTGACGTTCAGTAGAGTTGGGGATTTAGATCTAGTTTCTAGTCCCCCTACCCTTTACTGATGATTGCCAATTAACATAAAACCATGGTTTAAAGGTTGGGGACAATTTGAAAGAGATATTGAATTTTTGATTTACTTTTGGCATTTATTGAGAACAAGCTTGAGTGGGCTATTGGTAGAGCTCCATCTGTGATCATAAAATGCAAGCTATAGGCAGGTTAAAAAATTTTAACTTGTTTTTGTTTATCATAAATGTACCTTTGAAGGTTTTAGCAATGATATAGATTGCAGAACCTTTTAACTATGTGGTGGAACTAAACTGAATTCAGACCCATATAGCTATATAGTGTGTTTAGCTGTATTTTAAGATATTTATGTATCTAAAAAATGTGTGCTTTCAAACTGATAGAAACAGTTTACGTAAGTGCTGTTCAGTAGAGTTGGGGATTTAGATCTATTTTCTAGCCCCCCTACCCTTTACTGATGATTGCCAATTAGCATGAAACCATGGTTTAAAGGTTGGGACAATTTGAAAGAGGTATTGAATTTTCGATTTCCTCTTGGCATTTATTGAGAACAAGCTTGAGTGGGCTATTGATAGAGCTCCATCTGTGATCATATTATATATATACATATATATATATATATATATATATATATATATATATACAGATGGATATCCATATATATATATATATATATATTGAATAAAATTGGAAAACAATAAAAAACTTTGTTCATATAATATTTATTTAATGTATGCTTATGATATGGTCAATTATTTGTAATTAAACCACTAAACATCACATGAACACTATTTCTTATGCTAACACATTACTGTTATTAATACAGGCTAAACTCTCTATACAGTAGTACCACTCAGTGCCAACCAGAGTAATCAATGGTTGCCAGAAGGCTTATGCATAAAATTCTTATCTAGTGCCTACTCATCCAATATCCCCAGACTAGTTTCTGGCTTGTGGCCTTTGTCAGTAAGGAGCTTTGGATCTGAGATATGACTATATAAGCTTAGATTGAAAATATTATTGTGTTTTCAAATTTATTCTCATAGTTTTGTAGTTAAGTAGAGATAAAAGGTGGCTGCTGGAGGGTTGCATTAGATCCTAAGATCTAGTTGTGGTCCTCTCAGATCTAAAGCTCCTCCCTGACAAAAGCCACAAGCCAGAAACTAGTCTGGGGATATTGGATGAGTAGGCACTAGATAGGGATTTTATGCACAAGCCTTCAGGCATCCATTGATTACTCTGGTTGGCTCTGAGTGGCATTACTGTATGGAGAGTTTTGCCTGTTTTTATTCTGTAATTACTGGGTTTATATATGACAGTACTGATTTACTTTAATAATTTATATTGTTATTGCATGCATTAATTCCATTATTGAGCACTAGATGTTTTTATGGCTGAAATAGTTGTTAACGTTAAATAGAGATATAACATTTGAAAAGGGCACCAAACCAGGTGTTGAAAAAGGCTTTTTATGTATAAAAAAATTATTATTGATATTTATAGAGCTGATGTAAAAAGTGTATTATTATTTTCTGATTATTATATATTGAATAAAGATAATGTCTGGTAAAATTTACAATCCTTTTTAAATAATAATTGAACTGCCCTCTAGCTGTCATGATCGATAATATTGTATAGTAAAAAATGGATCATTTCTTACCATATTTTAGGACTTTTTATTTTGATTTATCCAGAAGAAGAATATCCAGAGAGCAAACTTAAATTAGTCTATTTTTAATATAAATTAATTTTTAAGAACAGATATTAAATTTATATCGTAAAAAGATCTAATATCGTCCATATTCTTACTAGTAAAAGTTATTTAAAATAGCAGCTAAGTGATAGACTGGATCAATTTTACATAACATTATATTTATTCAATATTAAAATATTTTTATCATTACGGGTGTTTATTTATTATAGAGTTTTAGATATGAAAAATCTTAATATCAGTTCTTTAAATGCAAATTTAAATAAAAATATTTAAAATTGGTAAGAAATGATCCATTTTCTTACTATAAAAAATTATTGAATGTGGTAGCTAGAGGGCTGTTCAATTATTTAAAATAGACTTGGTAAATTTTACATGACATTATATTTATTCAATATTAAAATTTTATTTATCATTACATATATGACATGTGTTTATTTATTATAGAGTTTTAGAAATGAGTGAGATATCTTTGCTTTATAAATTTAATATCAGTTATTTAAAAATCAATTTATATTAAAATATATATATAGACTGTTAAGTTTGCTCTCTGATATTTATTGTTTTAGATAACTTTAAATAAAACAATCTATAGTAAGAATACATCCATTTACTTACTGTAAAAAGTTGTTGTATATGGCATCTAAAAGACAGTTCAAATATTATTTAAAATAGATTTATTAAGTTTCACATGATGTTATATGTATTTAATACTAAAATAATATTCATCATTATATATATATATATATATATAAAACAATCCACTAGCATAAAACTACAAAATTTTAAAAAATGCCTATTGTAACGGTCAAATATGTACATTCATGTAACAAAATATAGAACTTTAGTAAATCATCCCAAGGCCGACCAGAATACGGTGGTGAAACCACGGGTCTGATATAACCCTAGTTCCTTTACTATTGCTCAGAGATTTACCATCTTACAGATGACACACCTGAGTTTACAGCAGTATTTTCCTTCATCATGTTCTGGCAGTAGAACATCAGTAAAGCAAAAGACTGGGAGAAAGTTGCTATTCTACCTAGTATAGCTACATAGACTTCATGTGACTAGTACATGATTAATAAACAATGAAATGATTTTAAATAACTAATAATAAATAATTACTAAATAGTGGAATGATTACGAGTCGGTGAGCAAGACTAAGACATGAAGCAAAGTTAAATTTAAAATTAATTTAATAAAAGTTAAATTTTGAAACAATAATTAAAACAAAATTACAATAGCTAGAGGCTTGATCTCACACGCAGGTGATTAAGGGATGTTTACATTAAAGTTTGGGTTCACACGCAAGTGATGGTTTTAGGTATATATTTCTTTATGACTGAGTTATCCATAGCTCGGTTTACATATATAGGAGGTAGATAAAATCACTCGCAGGTGATTATAAATTTTTGGTTACAAATTATTAGGTTTCTTATATATATATGTATATCACTCGTAGGTGATAACTTAATATTTATGCGCTTCCAATTTATATATAGCATTTTAATCACTCGCAGGTGATTGCAGTTTGTAGGTTATAAATAATTAATTTATTTAGCTATATATATGTGAATCTCTCGCAGATGATGAAATTATAATACATTTGAATTTACATTTTCATGAGCTTTAATATTATTTTTATAACTAAATGAATTTGTTCATGATTATCTACGCATGGTTTACGCTATATCATAGGATGTAGATTTGCTTTATAGTTAGTGGAAGTGAATACACACATTTATAAAAAAACATAATACTTAATTACAGTGCGAATAATCAATATATTCTCTATATAGCTAATATGCCAATCAAATTGGATTCGAATTCAGATCAAATCTGAAAATAACAATTATAATGGCGGGTTGAACTGATTATTGACAGCCAGACTTCAGATACTAAGGCGTATAGAAAACATACAATTCTGAGTCTCTGCGTCTCATATATGTTCCTTATTCTTATGATTTTTACCAAGTAACGATTCCCTTTTACTGAACTCATTGCTGTGAAATAAGAGACCTTTAGTCCAGATGCTCCATTTCTAAGGATGCAGAATGGAGAGGTATGAACCCATCCACCATCTGAAGAAGAAAATGGCCTGAACTAAGAGTACTGGTGTAGCCCTAACACATATGCCAGTAAGGAATACAGCAGCAAGTAATTACACTATAGCATTTCTTAAGAACACATACACACTAAGCTGACAACATTATTATATAATAAAAATTAAGATGCTAAAATAATAGTTTCCTTCATGAAACTACCCTGTATCAGTTCATTTTATAGTATTTATAATTATACTATTAAGGAAAGCTTATGAATTCAAGTTATAAAGCTATCTATATAGGCTTTTATTTCTCTAAGGAGGATTACAGCATATAAAGGGGAATTACAATACAGAATTAGGTATTTTTGCTGCATTTTATTACTTCAACTGAATATTGGTTAAATATTATATTTAAAAGCAAATCTATCTTAGATTAATTGTAAGCTTGTAATTATATCTTAATTAAGATATTTTATCCGTTTCAAAACAGAGTTTCAGTTTGTGCGTCATTGCACATATATGTGACATTACATGCGTGAGAATCTAATTACCTCTCACTAATGATTTAATTATAAATAAAACTTGGTTTTGAATACATATAGCATAAATAATAACATAATTAAAAATAATAAGATTTGGCATAGATTCAATTAAACGAAATGTAAGATATAAGATAAGATTTCACGTAAGTGAAATCTGAAATTTGGCTTTGTTTTAAAATGAAACTTATGTGACATTAGCTGATATTTGATTGATTCAGTTTCACTAATTTTAAATAGTTTAAGAGAATTGACTAAGGCAAAGATTATTATTAGCTTAAAATATATAAAATAATTTAGAAATTTAATAGTTATTTTATAATAGATCATTTTGCATTATATGTGACAAAATTATATTAAAACATTTAAAATATAGGTTTTAGCAAGTTAAAACTAAATTACTTTTTAATTACTCAAAATAGGATGAATACATAACTAAATCAATCATAAATAAACCCAGCAGGTAAACCAACAAATAAAGAAATCATATTAACAAATGAAATATGTTACTAACATAAAAATAACTCAGATAAGTAATAAATCATAAAGCAATTAAATCAGTAAATAAAGGTATTGATGATATTATATCAGTTAATGGATCATTTAATGAATCATAATAATAAATCAGTTTATAAATGAGTTTGTAAATTATTTTAAATCAGGTATTAATCATTAAATCAGGTCAAATATTAAATCAGTTTAAATCAGGCAAGAGTTTTACGATTGAAACAAAATAATTACATTTAGAAGTAAGTTTAGTTTATATTATTATTATGGCCATTGATTTAGATTAAGCTTAGCATTTTAGAGTTGAGTTTAGTTGAAAGCTTTAAAATTGAAAGTGTATTTACCATTTTCTTCTCTTTTCTGCTGACAAATTATTTCTTCCACTGTGGGACTTCTTTAGGTGGTAGCGGCTGTTACTTCATCTCTTCCTGCATTAGGGCAGTTTCTTATCAGAGGTGAGAAGGCAAGAATTTAGGCCTCTACCCTGACATCATCATCATCAATGCTTTTTTCAGAGTACTTTATTAAAATTATAATCATCAAGTGTGCTTATATATCAGCATACCCCCTCTCTCCTTCATTATATTATTTTTAGATTTCGTTTTCTAAGCTTACTCACTGTTTCTAAAATTTAGTGGAATCCTGCTGTGATTATTTTTCATTGAGGTCGATTTTAACCTCTGTGACATGTGGTAATTTATGCAATCTTTTTAATTTAAATCTAATTTTAACTTTAAATTAAAACTGGGTCCAATTTTATAGTGAGAAGGGTTAACTTTTCTGGCATCATTCTTACTAGAAAACAAATCTAAAATTATGGAAAAACTTTATTTTGTTTTATATGTAACTCGGCCATTTAATTTAGCCATATATGCAGAATTATATAATTTACAAATATTATTAATTTAATAAATATTTTACAATAAAGAGAATTTTAATGTTTTAAATTCTGTTAACATTATTCTTCTAGCATATATGTAGTTTGAAGTTACACATACAACTCGTTTTTCATTTTAATTATTATTAAAAATATTTATGTGCACATTTATGGAGGTTTACTATATAAATGCAATTTTCTCTCTATGTAGATATATATATACACGCATACATTGGTTAACGTATTTAGGTTTAAGGTAAACCAGGTTTTTAAGTGATAATATTAGCAGGATATACTAGACTTTAGTGGCTATTACATATAAAAGAATACTACTATAGAATATAGTAGGTGAAACAGTTGGGTTGTATAAGCTGACTGTTTTACTATATAAAATTGAAGATTAATATCCTTTGCTATAGTCAGCTTCAGCATATTCCACCATCTTAAGTAGCAATGTGTTAATAGTAATTGAAAGGTAAAGTTAAACAATTTATTATTACTGGAAGTATAAATAAGCATTTATTTTTATAGCGTCTGTATACAACTGTAACCACACCCGAAAACCGGCCTTTCAAGCCAACCGTGCAAATGCTTTACGAGTGTTAAATAATAAATGAATACCCTCTGACCAATACAAGATATAGAATTTATGCAGGAATAAAAAGAATCCATCTTATTCCTATGACTCAAATATTTATATATGAGCAAATCTGAAGTACTGGCACAGAAGATGTGATAATAGAACGGAATAAAAAGAATCCATCTTATTCCTATGACTCAAATATTTATATATGAGCAAATCTGAAGTACTGGCACAGAAGATGTGATAATAGAACGGTCACTTTAAATTACTATATACAATGTCTGAATGAATGATGCCGATGAAATTTTCTAGAATTTACTGAAGTAATAAATTCATGTTGTGAAAAATTAATTGAAAAATATAAGACTGTTTTAGAAAAATTTATTTGTGATATATATATATATGTAATATAAATAAAATGTCTGTTAATTAAAACAAAATTGTAATTATAATAAAAATAATAATTTTAATGGTAACAAACTATTATAAACAATCTTTTAATCCGCAGAAGTACTTTCATTAATTTCTTAAACTTGCCTCAACTGCCATTAAATTTAAAAAAAAAAAAAAAAAAGGCAGTTGAGGCAGGTTTAAGAAATTACTGGGAAAATTACTTCTGGGATTTAAGGATTATTTATAATAGTTTGCTTACAGTTAAAATTATTATTTTTATTATATATATATATATATATATATACTAGAAACTAAGATTTGCACTGGTTAAATATATCATCATCATCATTATCAACAAGTATCAATCCACTGCACGATGAAGGTCTCTCCCAAGTTTAATCCATCTTCTCCGATCTTTAGCTTCTCTTCTCCACATCACCCCTGCACACTTTCTTATTTCATCCATCCATCTCACATGTGGTCTCTTTCTGGGTCTTTTACAATCTCTTGGAATCCAGTTTAAAATTTCTATTGTCCATCTATTATCATCTCTTCTAGCAATATGTCCAGCCCAACTCCACTTCAATCTTTTAATTTTTTCAATGAGGTCAGTAACACCTGTTTGTTCTCTTACCCATACATTGCGTTTTCGATCTCTTCTTGTTACTCCCAACATACATCTCTCCATACTTCTTTGAGTGGTCTGAAGTCTCTGTATTGCTTTTCTATTGAGTGTCCAAGTCTCAGATCCATAAGTAAGAACTGGTAAAACACATTTGTTAAAAACCTTCCTTTTCAAACACATAGGCATATTTTCCTTTTAGTATCAAGTTATTTCTACCAAAAGCACTCCAACCAATTTTAATTCTATGATTAATTTCCTCCATTATGTTTCCATCTGTATTAATAATCTGACCAAGGTATTTGTAACTGTTAACCTCTTCTAATGCATCATAATCAATCTTTATTTTCATATTTTGAGCAAACCGATTAAACTTATTACTTTAGTCTTTTTAACATTTATCTTTAGTCCTACTTTCCTACTTTCATCTGATAACTCCTGCAACATTTCCTGCAGCTCTGAAGCATTATTTGCAAAAACAACTACATCATCTGCAAAATCTAAATGACTTAAATAATCTCCATTTACTTTCACTCCTTTAGTTTCCCATTTTAATCCACAAAATACTTCTTGCAGCATTGCTGTAAAAAGTTTTGGAGATATGGAGTCACCTTGTCTTACATCTTTCTCAATGTTGACTTTCCCAGTATCATTATGTAATCTAATTGTTGCTGTTGCATTTTTATAAATATTCTTTAAAATATGACAATATCCTGGATCTATACCTTGATGATCCAATGTTTTAATCACTGAAGAAATGTTTATAGAATCAAATGCCTTTTTCATAATCTGCCAAATCCAAAACATAATGACAACTCATATTCATTTGTCCTTTTCCTATAACTTCTCCTTCAATACCTGAATATGATCTACTGTACTAAAACCACTTTTAATCCAGCTTGTTCCTCTTGGTTTAGGTGGAAATCCAATGTTCTCTGTAGACTAGTGCTGTAATTATTTTGGTAAAAATTTTATATAAAACTGATAAAAGGCTGATAGGTCTGTAATTTCTAATATCTTCTTTATCACCTTTTGAAATATTAATATTATTACTGCATTCTTCCAATCATCCGGCACATCTTTATCACTCTGTATATTTGGTATATAACTTTGCTAAAAAATCTTCTGTTTCTTCACCTGCTTCTTTTAATATATCAATATAATTCCATCATTACCTGGAGCCTTTCCTTTCTTCATACATTTAATTGCATTTCTCACTTCTTCATTTAAAATTCTGGGCAATTCGAAGATATAATAGATATAGGAGGTACTTGATCTTTATTACTATATATCTTCTTGATAAAAATTTTCTACCAATTTCATGATGTCATCTCTTTTTTTAGTAATAATTCCATCTTTTTTCTTTATTGCAGATATAAATTTCCTACCAATACCAAAATGTTGTTTTACATTCTAAGACTTTTATTTTCTTTTCTTCAAGTTTTTCTTTGCTAGTTCACAGTTATATTACATTTTTGCAAGTTCATCCGTGTTAAAAACTTTTAATATTAATATACTGACGTTTCAACTTGGTCACACAAGCCATCCACAGAGTTATAAAAGGTAGAAAAGATGGTTGTAGACACACTACAATCACTGATTTGAATAAAATGTTAAAATTCCACCAATAGCAAAAAATGTTAAATTTAGGAATGTTTTTTAAAAAATCTTTCCAAATAGGAGGAAGTTTGTATGTATCATCTCGCTTATTGATAAATCTGTCTTTTTAAGTATCTCAATGGCTTCTCTAATTTTGGTATTGGTAGAGATTATCACATCTGGATATGAAATTATATCAGAAATATCAATTTTATGACTCGAATCTATAGTATGGAGTGAGAGTGCTGATAACATGAGTGCTGTTTCTTAACTGCATTAGCATGCTCACCTCTCCTAACACTGATGTGATGATTACTCATACCTAAGTGTAAGAAGCTTTACAATTTTACATGAGATTTGATAGACACCATGAGATTCAAGAGGGATTGAATCCTTAGGCTTGGCTATTATATTGCTGATCTTTTGATGAGCAGAAAATGCTGTATCTATATTATAGCATTTTAATATACTTCCAATACTGTCTGTAGTTCCTTTTACTATGGAACACAAATCCCAATAGCTGATTTATCATCTTTTTGTTTTCTATTTTGTCTAGTTTGGGCTTG
>JAQFVV010006480.1:438862-528417 GCA_028023455.1 Epiperipatus broadwayi | reverse complement strand
ATATATATATATATATATATATCACAAAACAAGCTTTGTAGAATATCCCTAACCTCAGACCAGTTTCTGCTACCAGAATCATCAGTGAGGTTCTAGGATATTCAAGCATTAGATCAAAAATACTAGGACAAACCCAGCACTTATCTAATGTATAACCACTAAAGAGAAAATATGACATTTTCAGACATCCATATGTCTTTTAATCCAGCTATCAAATTTAAATAGCCATATGGGACTGAACTAAGTTCATATACACCATATATTAATAGCTTTAGCAATATAAAACTACCAAAGCCAGTATCTGAACTTAGTTCAGTCTCATATGGTTATTTAAGTTAGATAGCTGGATTGGAAGATATATGGATGTCTGAAAATTTCAGATTTTCTACTTAATAGTTCTACATTAGATAAAGTAGTGCTGGGCTTGTCCTGCTATATTTAATCTAATGATTGAATATCCTAGCACCTCACTGAGTCCACCAGTAGCAGAAACTGGTCTGAGGTTGAGGATATTCTACAAAGCTTGTCAAGAGCTTGTTTTATATGACATTTGTAAGTACAAGCTTATTAACATAGATCATGTGACATCTGACTTGATTTTTTTTTTAATTTATAATTAACTTTCTTTATTTTTTTTTCAAATATAAATTTTTTAGGTATTCCTTTATCAAGTCATATTTCATAGTTACTATGTTGTTTATTGATAAATCTATCAGCATTATTATTATTATTATTATTATTATTATTATTATTATTATTATTATTGTTGTTGTTGTTGTTGTTGTTGTTGCTGTCTCTTTCTCAGTAGCAAAAGCAAGCAAAAATGGGTAACACTTCATCTAAATGCAAGTTCAAATTAATTAAAATCAAAAATCATGAGGAACCATATGGTAATCTATTCTAGTAATTTTTATTTTTAAAAAAATTATTTAAACGTAGATAATGGAAATCTTATTGTAATATAATATAACGTAATAAATTTATTAGCATCTTTTAAAAACTTTCAGTATACGAAACACTTTGAAAAAGTCTAAAATTTGTATTATTATTTGCTTAAATGGGACTACATAAATAATAAAATCATATAAATAAGCCATCACAAATCTTGGATTAGTTTAAAAATTGAGCTTAATAAAAACTGTGCAAAATAGCTATACTAAAAACTAGACTGCAGCCTTATATGTCTAGTTATAATACATAAAAAAGACTATAGTTAAAATATTTAAATATATATATATTAAGAACATTTTATTAAAAACTATCGAATTTCTAAAAAAAAATGAATTTAAATAAAAAGTTTATTAATATTATACAAAAGAATATAAACTAAATAATCTGTTAGCAAATTATTGATTAGTTATAGCAAAAATTGGTATAAAAATAAATTTGTCATCTTTCGGTTTTCTTTTTTTTTTACTTTATCTTTTTTCTATATACATTTGTATACAATTCAAAGTACTAAATTCTAAACCTTAAACCGTAGTAAACTAACACCGTGACTTAGTGACGTACAAATTTAGACAACGATGCGAAAATTACAAAACGGATCTTAATCAAATCAGTTCTACCCATTTGTTCTGGGTAAAGTTTTATCTATAAACGACAAAGAAACAAACAACAAATAAATAATTACTTTTATTTTATTAAAGTAAAAATGAGTCTAATTTTTTTTTAAATATTAATGTAGCATAGTTGAAAGGAAATAGATTGTATTAATAATAAAAAATATATTTTCATAGCATTTTTCCCATGTAATAATTTTGTTAAAGCCTATTATAGATTTTAAATCATACGTGAGATTGATTGATACTCGCACGTATTTCTTTAGTTTAATTCTTTACTTAATATGTGATGTTAGAATAAGGAATCTTTGGAAATGCTATTTCTGCCTATTTGACTTTAGTTTGTGAAGCGACGGCTGCTTTACAAGCAGTTGTCCCAGGTTAGCGGGTTGGCTTCCCGGCTGATGCTATAACACATGAGAAAAAAACAACGTTACCTATTATCCCTGAAGAAACTGACATGAATAAAAAATATTCAAAGGGCAAAATGAAATTTATTTAAAAATAAAAAATAAGAAAAGATCCCAAGGTAGTGAAAATCCATGTCCCTTTAATGGTGACATCTAGTTCTAGCTAAAGTCTATTATATAGGTATGGAAAGCTTCTTGTATTATATGAGAAACCCTGCAAAATGAAGTCAATATAGTGTAACGGGATATATATATATGCGTTACATTCAAATTTTAATAGTAACTTTTTTTATCTAATACAGAATTAAAAACAAACTGTCAAAATGCACAAATAACGAATTATTAATTTATTAATATGTTAGATTGATTGAAATATTAAAATAAGCTTTAAAATATAAATAAATTATAGAATCGAAGCAAAGATTCTAATCTTTAATTAAAATATATAATAAAAAACCTTTTGATTTTAATAATAGCGAAGATTTTTTTTTAATTTTCAAATATAAAAATTACAAACAGATCCTTAAGGCAAAATGACAATTAAAAAAAATGATTACAAAATAGATAAGAGTTCCCGCCCAGAGATAGAGACACAGACCTCAGTGGAAAACCCAAAATCTTACCTTGGACACAAAGAATAAACCAATAAAATATAAATAATGAAATATGTTTGATGAATCTGTGCATTCCAGAGATAAGGTGCCCGACAACTATAAAAAGAAAAATCCAAAGGGAATAGTTAGTTGGAGAATCAGAAAATTAAAGTTTTGAATTCATCTGTAAAAATAATTTTAAAAGTTATCGCCATCACCAAAAAAAAATGTAATTAGCTTCATCGTGCTTCCTTCGGTGCGGCCGGCCAAAAGCAGCTTTCATCTCCACGGATCCCAGGATCAAACCACTGGTACCGTCTTCAGAAAACATCGTAAATGTGGCTTCATAAATCATTATTGTCCGCAAGAAAAGGACCCTTGCGTAAATTAGATCTTCGTCATGAAGGAATAAGCACAGGACAAAAAAGAGGTATAAATTTATAAATGATCAACTTAAATATAAACTCTCTTAAGCTTAAAATCTTTCAGATTTTATTTGTGTCTAAAAAAATGAACTATAAACTTTCTTTCCTGAATAAACCTGAACTTTCTGTATCTTTTATAAACTTTGCAATTTTAAAACTCTGATCTAAAGTTAAAACATAATCTCTTCAAAATGTATTGTATTTTATTTTTGTTTATGCTAAAAGATCTGTTTGTAATAGGGTAGGGGTTTGCGATTGCAAACTTAAATTTAAAAATAGAAACACATCGTTATTTGTGCATTATTAAATTTAAAAAGAAAAGCAGGTTATATAAATTTGCAGTAAAAAAAAAAAAGTTAAAATATAAATGTTATCTTAAAAATGATTTTAAAACCTTAATTAAACTAAAGATTTTTGTTTTGAATTAAATTAATAAAATGATTTAAATGTTAGTTGAGTGTAGATAGCTGCTAGACTAGTTTAAATATGTTACTTTTAAAGAGGGTTTTGATTTTGGACTATTTGTTTCGTAGTTGTGTCAATGCTGGTGGAGAGATATATGGACGTTTATATCAATGTAATGTGAAGTGTGTTAGCACCTAGGGCTATGAGTCCAACTGAATGCATGACCCCAAGGAGAGGTAGTCATACCATTGAAATGGATGCAGAGGTATTTTCTGCACCATTGACCCATTCCAGTTCTATGGATTGAGAAGATAAGTTGGCAAGATAAGACCGCTCTCTCATCCATACACAGCGTTTTTCTCTTATTATTACATACATGATTCCTTTGCCAGATAGAAGCACATTCCTATACTGGTTGAAGCTCATGTTTTCTCCAATAATATCATGTTGTTCAGATGCACATTCCTGTTGCGTGATTCTATGCTAACATGTTCATATTGCATTGGTTGCTGATATATATCTGGAAGCGAGCATTGGTGTGGCTGCGGACTTTTAGCCCGGAATCAATTGTTTGAAAGTCTTTTAGGTGCATGGTCTGGGTAGCTCATCTATACTCAACATTTCTAAAATTTAAAATTAAAAGTTAAAAACAAATAAAATAATAATGAAACAGAATAAAACAAATTTCTTCCTGTGTTATAAAAATTATTTTTTTAAAAGTTTGTGCATTATTAATTATATACGTAAATAATTTTTTTTGTAGTATTAATACTCAGTGATTGTTTTTTTTATTCTTTATTATTAAAAATATAGTTTAATTAAATATATAAGTTTCTGTGTCTACTTGAGCTAGTGACTAGGGCTGGCGGTCGCGGTCTTAATAGCACGTGTCGTTGACTTTATAAATTTTCTATGTGATGTGATGTATTTGGCTTCTCCTTAAATGAAGTCAAGAATATCTCAGCAACTATGCCCAGATAAACATGTTAGCCACTTTATTTTCCATTCCCCACTCTAAGTCTTCCCATCCCATTTCCACAACATAATCTTTGTCAACTCTATGGCCTTTAAATCTAAATTCCCCTTATCTTTTCGCAAACCCAGCATAAAAACTACTAACTCACTTTCTGTATTGTCACTTTGTTCATACCTATTCTCCCATAACTTCATTATCTGTACCCTTTCTGCTTTCAAGCATTTATATTCAATCAACAGATGCCTAATATTTTCTATACCTTCCTTACACAATTTGCACGCTAAATCACCCATAGTTTTCCTTTTACATGTATATGCTCTTGTTGCTAAAGATCCCGTTTGAGCCTTAAATAATAAACTACTTTCCTTACTATTATCATAAATTAACTCGCTTCCAATATTCCATTTACTTCTATATATATTTAAACTCTTCTTACCCTCCATACTACTTCTCCATCTCTCCAACTCCCTATTTTTTATTAATGCTTCTATTCTTTTATCCCATTCCTTACCACTATAACACTCAACAATCCTCCTAACACAATCATCCCACCTTTTATACAAGTATACTGATATAAATTCTTTATCCAAATCTTTTGCATCTGCATTACCTTTCTCACCCATCTTGTTACCTGCCCTTTACTATAACCCAATTAAACAGTATTTTGGCTATTCTTCTACTATCCATAAACTGCAACCTACCAAACATTTTCATTTTACTTTTTGCATCTCTCATATAAAAACTTGACCATCCCATTTCTCCTTGAATTGCCTTCTTTGCTGTCCACATCTCTGCATCTAATGCATGTCTTCCTACTTCCCTTTGTACTTTCTCTAAATAATCTAAAATCCTTTTACTAACACATAATGCATCATTACCATATGTTAACCCTGCTACTGCAACTCCCTTCCATACAATTCTAGCTACATCATATTTATTATATGAAAATACTGTTAGTTTCTTTACCAAACCTTTTCTTTTCTTTGCTTCATTTACCAATTTTTTCTCTTATTCAACCAAGCAATTTTCCTGATTACATAAGATGATTCCCAAATACCTATATCTATCCACCACACTTAACTTTATATCCCCCAATAAAAAAACTACATCCTCTCTTTCCCCAGTATTAACCATCATTATATTTGATTTTTCTTCACTAAATTTAATCCCCATCTCTTTACCCACCCTTGCACATGTCCTTAACATAATATCCATATCTTCTCTTCTTTCTGCACATAAAAAGATATCATCTGCAAAAAAAGACCTGACAAAGTATATACTCCTTTGCCACCTATTAATGGTATCTCTACCCCTCTTCCTAGTCTTTCTATTGCTTTTTCCATTTCACTCAAAAACAACAAAAACAAAATCGGTGACATAGGGCATCCTTGTCTTAATCCCACTCCATTTTTAACTTTAACTGATTCTATATCCCCTAATTGGTAAGTATAATAGTTATTTTCATATAATTTCTTAATAATATTTACTAAAGCTTCAACCATTCCCAAATTGGCTAATCTTACCCATAATCTATTTCTATTTACTCTATCATATGCTTTCTCTATATCTATAAAACTCATATCTCCATAAGTTGTGTAACTACAAACAAACTATCTCCTATACACCTATCTGACCTAAAACCTCATTGCATTTCCCCCACTACATTATTCTCTTCCATCCATTTTACAACTCTTCCAGCTACCATATATGTGAAAACTTTATATAAAACTGATGTTACTGCTATGGGTCTATAATTATTTAACTTTCTATGATACTTACACTTTCCTTTAAAGAATAATCTTATTCTTGTATTACTCCAACTACCCAGAAAAACTGTCTTCTGTGCCATCTTATTAAAACATGATAATAACTTTGCTTTTGCTCTGCCCTAAATTCATTAACATCTCTGCTGCCCATCCATCTAAACCTCTCACCTTTCCACTTTTCAATCTCTTTCCTGCCTCATTCAATTCATTTTTTGTGAACCTAATATTCCCACTACTAACTGCTTTCATGTTTTCTATCACTAATTCCTTCACATCTAACATCTTTTCTATATCCATTACATATCTATTTAAGATTTTCTCTAGGTTGCCTCTAGAGCTACATTCTATTCCCTCATCATCTATTAATACTATCTCTCTTTCCCCTACATTTCTCCTTTTAATGTAATTCCAAAATTTTTTACTCCCATCTCTTCCACTTTTATTAATATCCTCCAACAATTTATTATTTAACTTCATCCTCTCTCTATAATTATCCATTTTAGCTAGCTTCTTCTTTTCTAGGTACTTTCCCCATTTAGCATTAATATCATTTTCACACTTATATTCTCTGCATGCTTTTTTCCTATCTTTTACACTTTTACTAACTCTCATTTTTATTATTTTTATTCTTCTTCATATTCTCGACTAAAACCCTATTTGCCACTTTTTCTACTTCACCACACCAGTCCTTATACTCATCCCCAACCAACTGCTCCATGGTTTCTTCAACTTTTATTTTATACTCTTCCAACTTATTCTTATCATTCACTCTCCATCCACATCTTTCACTATTATTTGTACCTTTATTTCTATCCTCCATCACATTACTAACCATTTCTATTACAATAAAGTTATGATCACTATTACACACTCTCTCTTCATTATCAAACACCTTAATTTTTCATATTTTATTCATTCCCTCTTTCTCTACCAATACATAATCTATTGTGTGAAATACATTATTCCTAGACCATGTGTACTGTCCATCATATACATTTGATAAATTCCCAATGCTCAAATTTACTCTTTGACAAAATTTCTTCAAAAACTGACCATTCTTATTATCTACATCATCAATTTCTTCAATATGCCCATTCATATCCCCTATAACCATTATTCTCTTCCCCTTTTCTTTAAAACTCTGTATATCCTTAACTAGGCATTCATATATACTATTGTTCAACTCCATTACAGTTTGACTATCTCCATGGCAATATACACTACAGCCACAATCCATTCTTGTCTACCCAATCTTATTTCAAACCACAAATGTTCTTGACATTTAACAGTATTTAAAAAAAATTTTCGATATAACACTTATACCACCACCCCTTTTTTCTTTTTCTTTTCTGTTTATACCCTGCCATACTACCTCTTCCAAAATAGGTTCTTCTTCTTCTCTTAGATGAGTTTTCACTACTGCTAATACCTCAAGACCTTTATTTTCAATTGCTTTATTTAATTCCAGCCATTTTTTTGGTCTCCTACCTCCTTGAATATTCAAAAGCCCAATTTTAACAATTCCTTCTTTCCTAACTACTCTTTTGTAAATTCTTTTGCTTCCTTCTTCTCCATTACATTTATAACAAACTTTCTTACCACTAATCTTACAAAACCATTCTCTCTCCACATCTACACTTATATCTAAATCAACCATCTTTTGCTTATTTCTTATATGCCCTCCATTCTTTTTCTTTTTGATAATATTACAATTTAAAAGCCCACCCCCCTTTAAAAGTTTCCCGAATTATATTCTTTAAATATCAGACTCCCTAAAACTTCACTTCCTTGTTTTCCTAAGTGCAAACCATCTTTACTATACAACTCCCTCTTTCCAATAAACCAATCCCATACAACCACAAACACAACATTATTTCTAGTTCAAAGTAGCCTAGTGGCACTCTGTCGGCAGATGCGGTATGACTGGATTATTTCATCATCATTCCCCGACCATTATAATAGGGATAAGACTTTCTTCTAGAAAGCAATGTAGGCATTAAAGGCACTTATAATGCTCATAACATAAAACTGTTTCATGATGTGCCATTTTAAAGTAATTATTGTCCTTAGAAGATAAAGTATTTTTAAACATCACATGATCACCATTTCAGCTGTTTAAACAGTAGCAATCTCTCAATACAATAATGCCACACAATCCAAGCTCTAGTAATCAATGGATGCAAGAAAGTTTGTGCATAAAGTCTCTTTCTAGGGTCCATTCATCCACTATCCTCAGACTAGTTTCTAGCTTGCAGCTTTTACCAGTGAGGAGCATTGGCTATGAGAGCACTGCACCAAAATGTATAGATGCTGATCTGAGTTCATAAAAAAAGCTTCAATTTAAAACATTATTGTGTTTTATCATGGCATAATAGCTTTATAGCTAATGAAATAGATAAAAGGTGGCTGCTTGAATATTGTAATAGCTCTTAAGATTTAGGTGCTCAGTTTTCAGATCCAAGACTTCTGACTGATGAAAGCCACAAGCTTAAAACTAACCTGGAGAAACTGAATAAGTAGGCACTAGATATATGTTTTATGCACCAACCTCCTTGCTTCAAGGCTTACACTGTGTGGCACTAATGTATGGAAAGTTTGCTGCTGTTAGTAAAGTCTTAGTTGCAAACAGAATAAATTGATATGTAATTGACAAATGACTTATCTCATTTATATCAATCTAACAATGTTTTGAAGATTCCATAATTACATATATCTATATAAAGTATGTAAGGGTTATCTTGTAGTCATTTTGATGAATGATAAATTATAGTGAGTGGATTCCTTATATAATTTTAATACTAGGTGACTATTTTAAAAAATTTTCATTGATGCTGATAAATTATGTTGATATTAATGTTTATTATAAATACAAAATGGTGTTATCATTACAAATAAAGGATGCATAAAGATTAAGCAGGAGAAATTAATGCAGAGATAATTAATACAGAAATTAGATGACAGCAAGAGAAACAATTGAACATTAATAGATAATTTTATAGGACAATTGTTTTCTTTATTTTTTTTTCCTCAAAGAAAAATGAAATTAGAACAGTTAATTCAAGATGACAGTTTATTAAAGAAGAAAGTAATAGTTTTCTTTTAAGTTAAGTAATTCAAAGAATTTTGTTATGTATAAGAAAGTAATGTTTATTAAAATACTAACTATAGCTATATTAGATACGGATATAGAACAAGATTGGAAGAAATGTGAAAGTATACGCATCAACATAGTTATTTGTTTTATTATTTAAAGGAAAAATATATTTGTACTATTAATGATTACCTTTATTGATTAAAAATAAAAATAAATAATTCATTCTAATTGATTATTATTTTAAGAAAAAAAAATTGCTGTATAAAATTTTGTTATTTTTAAATGCTTTTATTGAAGTTGAATTTATTTATTTTGTAAAGTTTTGATCTTTTTTAAGTTAGAATGAAAGTTTAAAATTGAGGTTTAATGTATTTAAATTCAATAGAATTGCTTGAAATCTGGTATATAACTATGTAATACCAGCCTAATTTATATAAGACACTCATCTTTTCAGTAGGTCATCTAGTTTCTTAGATATAAAACAGAGGGTGAGAAAATATTAAAAATATTTAATAATTTCATGTATCACAATTAAAAATTATTTTTAGAACTTTCATTTGTTTTAATTAAGGCATATGAGATGGCAGTAAGAAAATTGATTTTTTTAGAATGTTAATAATAAAAAGTAAGCAATTTTTATCATGTTTTATCATAATTGTATTTTTGTTTTATATGAGTAATATATCACTTTCTGGTTCTTATCACTAACAAACAAAGAAAACAATACATTATAATCTGATATTTTTTTCTTTTTATCTATCAAAAATTGTGTTTTCAAATTAAATTATTAAAATCTCACTGATAGTTCATTGTTAAAAGTAAAAGTATAAAAAAGAGCATCTTGGTATTGTAAGGAAATTTGTTTTTCTGCAATAATAAGAAATGGTCACACTATTACTAAAAAAAAAAAAGATGTCATCATGAAATATATGTAAGAATTCTATAATTAATTTATTTAATAATAAATAATAAGATAACTAAGTATCTCTTACAATTAACATCATGTGATCACTATTTCTTATGCTTGCTCTTAACTGTTATTAAAACAGGCAAAACTCTCCATAAATATTGCCACACAGTGCAAGCCAGAGTCATCAATGGATGTCGAAGGCTTGTGAATAAAATCCCTATCTGGGGATATTGGATGAGTAGGCACTAGATGGGGATTTTACACACAAGCCTTCTGGCATCCATTGATTTCTCTGGCTTGCACTGAGTGGCAATACATATAGAGAGGTTTGCCTGTTTTAATCTCTTATAATTACATCTGAATTGCAGTTAAATGTATGAAAAAGAGAAAATCTCCAAAAAAATAATGCAATTAGGTATTGATACTTTAAAAGAAGCAACTGAAGACATAGAAATAGTCTAGGCAAAATTTTAAATGATAGAAATATATCAAATGACTGGAAGAAAACATTAGTAAAATTAATATTCTAAAAAAATAATAAAGCAAATGTTATAAATTATACACCTATCTATATTTTATCTGTTATATACAAAACCTTGCATTGTATTGAACAAAAAAAAACTAAATGTAAAAGTAATTTTATCACTGTGAATCATACACAGATATTGAGCCAATATTGTGAATTGTCAATATGTTTTGGATTTATAAATTATAAAAAGGCATTATTTAATCTATGAGAATTTTACAACGATTAAAATATTGTATTAGAATATAGACCTGGAATATTATCTTATTCTGAAGAATGTATATCACAATTCAATAGTAGCGATTATATAAAAAATATTAACAATGAGAAAATAGGGTGATTTCAGATCTTTAAGACATTTATTTAAGGGTAACATTACAATAAATGTTTTGTGGGTTTAAAATGGCAAGAAAAGTAATAAAAGTAAATGGGAATTATTTATATCATCCAAATTTTGTAAAAGATATGATTCTTTTTGTAATAGTCCTTCAGAGCTTAACAAAATGCTGCAAAAAATTTTAAATGGCAGTAAGAAAGTAAGACTAAAGATAAAGGCGAAAAAGTCTAAAGTAGCTTTCGATGGATTTTTTTAGAAGGAAAAAAATAAAGATTGATAATCATGAATTAGAAGTTAATTAACTACAATTATTTAATTAGATGAAAACATAAGGAATAAAATTAATCTTAGAATTAAACTTGAATGGTTTATTTTGGGCAGTAAATGTTTTTTAATAGATGAGTTTTACTAGTTCTTAGTCATGGATTTAGTACTTGGACCTTTAACAGAATAACAGCATAGAAACATTATTATACTCAATAAAATATGGAGAGATGGATGATAGGAATGAAGAGATTAAAAAAGAAATATATGGGTAAATGAATAAACGGATATCATTGACATCATTGAAAAAATGAAGAGACTTAAATGGAGCTCAGATTATATATTATTACAAGAAATGATAATAATTAGATAGTTGAAAATTTAAATTTGATTTCAAGAGATTCTAGAAGACCTCGAAATGATCATGTGATCAATGAAATAAGGAAGTTTGCTAATATGCTATGGAGAAGAGGTGATAAATCGGAGAAAATGAATTACATTTCTCTATTCTGCAGGAAATGGATAATGATTTAAAGCGAAGATGATTATGTGCGGTAACCTCTTTAAATTATTAGTAGGGATATTGTTGCCTTTTAATGCTTATCTTGTTTATAAATGTCTAATGACTTTCACTGTTTTGTGTGTATATACAATTAATTTTTTGTCAATATAGTATTCAACATATGTGTGTGCGATAGAATTAAAACTTTTTAAATACATTTTTTTTTATAAACACCTATGTGACTTTCTATAAGTTTACACTGTGTTTTCTTATATACAATTATTTGCCAAAGTGAGGATAAATATATAAATTGATAAACCCAAAAAGAATTTTATATACATACAGACGTTTAAATTAGAAATAAGGCAATTATAACTAAATAAAAAAAATTATATTTAATAAAAGTGAAAGTTGTTTTTTTAAGTACATTTATAAAATTTGAAACTTTGTAAACTAAAACTGACTGTTGTTTAGCTATGTGTAGCTTTGTAAAATATTACGAAATAGATAGAATTACACTACATCACAATTAACATCCTTAAGAAATGTTTTTTTTATTATTATTTTAAAAACTAAGAGCTACATAATTAGTTTATGGAAATGATCTTAACCCCTTGACATTTGTTAGAGATTATTTCAGATAATAAATAGAAAAATCGCTCATCTTTTTACGGTCTTCTTTCATAATTATCAGGGAAACCTTTGTTAAATTGCTAAAGTAATATGTTAAAGAAAAACATTTTTTTTGTAATATGGATTTTAATTCTTGTTAAATTAATTGATTTACTAGAAATAAAAAATGACAGCAATTTTTCTCATATACCTATTTGTGGAGTTATATCAGCGCTGAAATATAATAAATCAACTGCAAAGGCCCCCGTTGCAATAGTATTATCATCAATTGTTCTAACGGCGGGGGATTCTATCAGTGGTAAGCAAAAATTACTTTTGTTTTTTTTTAATATTACTGATTATTATATTTTAACTTCAATAATATTTTTCTTTTTGTTTCTGATTAGTTGTTAAAAAAAAGAAACATTTCGAAAATCATTTATAATAGAATAAGAGTGTTTTATATTGCGCCCTTTTAATCTAAATCATGTTTTAATTTCTAAAAAAAAAAAGTTGGTAATAAGCTGTAACTATTGCAATGGATTTTATTTGTAATTAAATATAGATTTAATTAATAATATAAAAATAAATGAGATTAGTTAAACAATTATTCTTTATGTGAATACCTTAGTTTTTTTGCCAAATTAATTTTTATTGCTGTTTATTCAAACTATTTTTGAAAAAACAAAAATCAACAAGCACACAAATAAACAACTTTTCGACTTTACAACTCAATCTCCGATTTCATCTTTAGTGATAAAAAGAGTTTAGTTTCAATATAAGTGGGAAGGGGGGTTCTAATTTTGATATATTAAACTAATAATTAATGGCAATGTTTAAATGTGAATCCAAAACCAAAAATTATAATTGGACAATATTTATATAAAACGGAAAAAAAATGCAGATTAAATTTGGAATGGATGTAAAAAATTCAAAAAATTACAAAACCAGGTATATTTAAATTCCAGATGACTAGATTGTTATAATATTATTGTTTAAAAAAACTAAACTTGAGATAGCCTACCTATGCTGCAAAAAAGAAATCAAAAACATAAAGAAAGAAATAACAAACTAAAAGGCTTATGATTAATCACCAAAAAAATGTATTGTATTTAGGAAAAAATGATCTTGAGATAATAAAATAAAATTTTAAAATTGTAAATAAAGAGATGAACATTTTTTAAAATAATTAACTTGACCTTTTTGTTATATGCTGGACTATTTCCATAATCTATCATTAAATGTTGAAAGTTAAAAAATTTTAAACTTATTTAAACTTTTTAAATACAAACAATTGTTAGTAAAAACACATAAATAGTCAACAGAAGTTAGAAGTTCACACAACATTTCGAGTGGTATTATTCTCCAATTTTCTTCAGATGTAGAAGAGCCGAAAATAATACCACTCAAAATGTTGGGTAATCTACTAAGCTGTGTTATCTATTACTAAAAGTTGTTTGTATTTGAAAAGTTTAAATAAAGTTTAAAATTTTCTAGACATTTAATGAGAGATTATGGAAATAGTCCAAGATATAAAATCTAAAATACCATTATCACAAATCTTTTGGCCTTACTGATTTTCTAAAAAATAATTGAAAGATTAATTAATTAAATTTTGAAATAAACAAAAACACGACGCTAAACATGACAAAAAATAATGTAAAATAAAAACAATACTAGAATCCGAAATGACATTATTGGCATTATTATAAAAAAAAAATATAATTAGATAATTGTGGCGATTTTAATTTAATATCAACAAATGAAACATATCATAAAAAGACTTGATGTATATGGAAGAAAATCATCTCAGAGTTTGCTGTATTATTATATAACTAAAACTTGTTGATTAAATATTAAGAATGTTAAAGTTAAGAATTGCTAAACCTTTTCATATTTTATTACTATTTGAATTTATTACAGCTGGTAATAAAATGTGTTTTAATAATAGATAATTTCAGAAAGTTTTAATTTTGTGGAAAATAAATTCATAGAAATAAAAGAACTATATTTTAATAACTAAAACAATATGAAATTCTCTTATGCTTATTGATAATTAAAATGTGATGGAAGTAAAAATGCTAAATTATTAATCTAAAAAGAACAACAACAAACTTGCCATGTCCATTTATTTTAGTTTGAATGTGACAGAACTTGAAAGTTTTATAGATAAGTAAACATTTTAAATCAAACTAGTCCATAATTAACTCAATTAGCAATTATTGTTTGGTAAATATAGTTAGTAAAAAATTAAATTCCTCATCTATTAAACTGTTATGATGTTGGTTGTCCTATGTGGACTAGTGCAGAAAAATTAGAGAAATTGATAAAAGCTAAATGTTTATAGATCATGGCTGAGCCTTGTCTTTCTACTGCTTAAATATTGTATGACCTTCAGAGCAAAAAACCATTTGATTGCTTACTTATTTATAACTTATCTTCATTTTATAGTATTTTGTTCATGATGTTAAAAACGCTTAAATGTCAGGCTTTTTATATTTATTTAATTATTATTAAATTAGATGATCTAATAATAGAGTGTTGCTTAGAATATAATAACACTATTTTAATTTTTAAAAATGTATAATACTATATTTTTAACATGTATTACTGATGAGAGAAATATTTTATTCTTGTGAGAGCTAAATTCCCTTTAAAAAAATAAAATTTAGACCTAGTCAAGCAAAGGTGTAACATCTAAGGTTTCTAATAAGATAATTACGATTGTATGCTTGCATCTCTCACTCATGGCAGGTAGAGTAACTAAATAATGGACAACATTATCAATTGATAACATTGAAAAATACAAGCATGAAAACAAAAAGAAATTTACAGACATTGATAATGAGTTATGAACATTTGAGCTGTGATATTGTTTTGTCCCCTCTTGATTAGTCTAAATTGGGAACATCAAAAAGGGACCAAGTATCTTCAAATAATTTATTGGAGAAGTGAAAGTCATCTTTTGTTTTGATTTTATACATTGTCCTTAGAAAGAAGAACTCCTCTTCTTGTTCTGATACCCGAAAGACCAATTTACAGTGAACATCCCACATTGGATATTTTATAAATATTGAAATTTCTATTCCTTGAGTAAATCCTGGAGTTCACACAGTCCTCGATGGAGGTGATTACATGTAGACCTATTTTTTAGTGATTGCTGATTATTTTTCTTATTTTTGATAGTCTGATGTAATCATTAATTAGATGATCTATAGTTTCTTCACTATGTTTACACAATTGGCAAGCAGGTTCAAGCTTAGTGAAACCTCTCTTATATACTAGAAACCACTTTGTGAGCAAGGAATCCACATTATATTTGATAGTAAAGTCCAGATATTTGGGCTCAAAGCCCCCAAACATAGATTTTAATATCAGCTTTTGATTTGTTATGTTTAATTTGCTAAGAATAATTTGTAATTCTGGGTTAATTAGGTGATACACTTCCCATATTTTGAGTTCTTGATCAAATAATAATTTAGTTGGATGTGTCAGCTTTCTCAGGGAATTAACCAGCATTGAGATCCAATCCTGCTTAGTTGGTGGAGGACAATCTGTGGGAGGAACAAGTCTTGTGATTTCTTCATACTGAAATATAATGCTAAATTGTGAATAAAGTTGTGTGCCCTCTGAACATAGAAATCTGATAATGAATGAAAGGCCATGGCATTAAGTTTGAGAGGCCACTGCATCTTTTTTAAGTTTATGGCAATGACCTTCCCACTCCAGAAAAGCTTTGAGCAGATATAATTTATTTTATTTTTAAATGATCTGGTTAAAATTAATAACATATGATGAGTTTCTGTGATAGTTTTTCATAGAATGGCATTCTCTTAATAAAATTTATCCTAGCATCTCAGTTTCAAAAATCCATTATAAATTATGATGAGTTATTAACAAAACGGATGCAATCAAAATAAATTCTAGAAATATCAATGAAAAATTTTTTTTTTATAAAAAGAAATCAATAATAAAATTAATAAATATTTTTACAGCATAAAAGTACACCTGTGAAAGTGAATTATGTATGAGTCCTATGCAAGTACTTAATTTATGGGTGCACTTCTACACACACAACAATGTTTACACAAATTATTTTAACTTATTAATTTTTAAAATTATAATTGCATATACATTATAGCTATACACAGGCAGATTAAATTAATTAATAAATTTAGGCAATATAAATACATGCACATACTTGCTATCAGAACTTATGTACAATATTTTAGTATTAATTGAAACTAATACATGTGGACATGGGTGGGTTTGAATTAGAGAAAATATACAATTATAGAATATACTAGGTGGGCACTGGATTATAAACAATTCATCCTGTTACAATATATATATATTGTACTGGGTTTGAATATGTGTTCTTGTCGAAACACCAGCCTCTTAGGCAGAGAAGAACATACCCGTTTGCTCAAACAATAGCTATAAAATATATAACTAGCATTACATTTCCAGGACATAACTTCTTCTCGACTGTTGAGTTCAACACCACGTTCAAAGCACTTTTTTGTTTGTTTGTATATAAACACAGGTGCCAGCTATCTATTCAAGAATGAATAAATAACACACTTTGAGCAATGGGCACTAACTCAATGCCTAAATATCCACGACTAGCTCAGCTATTTGTAATCACTAACAGATTATACATAACTAATGGTGAAAGAATTAATAAAAGAATTGGTAGAAGGAATTGATAAAAAGAATTGACTGACAAATAAAGTTTAATTTTAAAGACAATTTATTAACTAACATTTACTAATTTTAAACATTTTATAATTCTAATAAAACACACGCATATTTTTAAATTAACATTTCTAAACTAGTTTAAATATTCTTGTAGATTTTAATAATAGAACACTGGTATTTATCTAATTTAACTAATAACACTGATATAATGATCACACACATATTAACTCATACACTCACATATATAATAATAAAGTATTACAAAACATTTGAAACTTAAACACACATATCAATAGTTCATTTTATGTATGATATAGAGTTCGTATAATTAGACTCTTGGAGGATTCACACGAATTAATGCAATGCAATGGCTATTACAGTATAAATGAAAATAAGCAAATGTTTTACCTAGGATTTTGAACGTAGATTTAGAACTTTGTTTTCTTCTTGTTTTCTGCTTCTTCCAGCTGGCTGGGGTGTTTCCTTGATGAGTTTCCTTATTATTCATGATCATTACTATTGGAGACAATTAGATACTGATGGAGATTTTCTAAGATGTTATGCTGACATTATTTCTCGGGCAGATCTTGCTGCTCTCATCGGACATCAGGCTGTGGAGAGGCGTGAATTTCCCAAAACTGCTCAGCACCGCATTTTGTTTCTGGATACAATTAACTCAACTGATGGTCTTCTCTTGACTTAACTGACTCAATTAATTTCTGAACTCAACTGATTATCTGATAAAATTTTACTATTTATACCTGTGAAGTGTTTTTCTTTTCGATATCCTCTGGCAATATCTGTTGTCGAAATTTCATTGATAATCCTTTGACAACGTGTTTTGGAAGATTGTTTAATTAGTAATAGCCATGCAGAAGTGTTGTTTTATATTAATAATTAATTAATAGCCATTGCTGTGTTTTTTAATGATAATCTTCTTTAACTTTCATTTATTTATAATAACATTTATTACGCATACATTTATTCTATTATTGACAATCACACATATATACGCACATATATTACTAGTTTTAAGATTATTTTTTCTTTAATTCGAATGAAAAGAGATTTGTATTTTTTAAGCTTTAAATTATTTATATTTTATGAATACTAATAAGAAAACTCTTTACTTCCTATTTATAAAACCTTTAGTTTAACTTTTCTAACGAAACACCCCTCTCCCTTTCTGATTAATTAATTGTAGCTTTTTATTTTAAAAACTAGCAATGGAAAACTATTTGATTCATATCTTTTTCGAAAACAAACTGTAATAAACTCTTAAACTTTTAATTTTACTTTTGACAGCAAACTGATTTTGTTTACTTAAAGAAACCTTTTAGATTTTTATAACTTATTTATTATTTAATAATTTTTTAGGCAAAATCATCATGTGCCAATTTCAATATTGGTACAATATATATATATATATATATATATATATATATATATATATTGTAACACTACAGAGTGTTCATTAAAATAGTGTTTAAAAATTATAAAATAAAATTCTCATAAACAATGTGCGAATGTTTTAATAAATAAATAAGTAATATGTAAGTCAGAATAAAAGTCTAAAGAGTTGTTTTTCTATTATTAGTAGTTTGAAATAAAAGTTATTCATACAAACATCATTTATTAATTAGAAGGGGGTAGAAAAAATATAACTTAGACAAGCTAAAATTAGTGATTTTCAAATAATTAAAAAATATCTTTTTTCATTTAAGTTAAAGAAAAAGAAAGGAAATCTTAAAACTAAAAAAAAATAAAAGAAATCTCTTTTCATTTAATTTATTTATTATAATAAAATATACATGTGTATAAATAGTGAGTGATAAATGTGTGTGTGTTAAAAATATTGAAAAGAAAAACAAATAAAAGCATTGTAATTAGAATGTCTTTCAAAAATTTAAATATTGTATATGCTTGTAAGTGATATAAAAACAGAATTTGCAATGGCTATGAATTAAAAATCCACAAAACAACAAATTTGCAGTGGCTACCAAATGGAAACATGTAATCAGAAGCTTATCTAAGAAATGTATTCAAAAACAGTGGAGGAATTCCAACAACAGAGATAGCTGGCAGATATAAAAACCAATTACCAAAATAACAACAGGTCATCCTAATAAATAGTCCAGTTTTTTCATCAGACAGTTAGTTGACATCACAATCAGATCAGTGCAGTAGTTGAGATCACAATTGGATTAAATCAGTTCTCAGTCAGTCTTCTCATGCATTTGTTAATAACGACAATGCAGTGCTAACAGCCACAGGAATCATACAACTGTTGCTCCAGCCTGAGTCTGATGAAACAGCCAACCTGCCCAGGAAAAATAATGTCTGCCTAATAACTTGAAAATAAGCTTTCAATATCTAACTGCCTTAAAGAATAATGGCACAGAATACTAAGCATTAAACCTCCACAATTGAAAAACCTCAAATCCAACCGGTTGGAAATATTTTCATGTGAAGTAACAATTAGCAAGAAGTCCACTTTCAAATCCTATAGGTAATGAGAAACTTTTATTATTTTACATGTCTAATTAATGTAGCCATTGCAATCCATAAAATGTACCAGAGTCAGTTAATAAATGAACTCTATAGCATGCATAAAGAACTATTGATGAGCATGTTTGTGAAATGTATATATTAATGATTTATGATCTTATATTAATTTCATGTATTCATTGAATGCTCTCTTATATTTTATTGCATAAATTAAGAATGTGTTTGTTCATTATATGTAATTATCATTGTATAATTTAATTAAGTTCCTATATAAAATCATTTAAAAATTAGAATAATAAATATTTAGTTAAATAAATTATCTTTAAGCTTAATTTTGTCGGTCAATTCTTTCCCACTAATTAAAGCAATAATGTGTTAGATTATTCTTTTGATTGAGCTAGTCATGGGATATTTCAAGCTCTTGATTATGGGCATACTGTCCAAACTCATTAGTTCTCGTAACTAGCTGGCTCCTTAGGTTTACCTCAAAACAAATAAAGTGCTTGGATAGTAGAGGTTTGAATCTAGCAGTCTAGGTGAAACACAGTTTGGAAATGTGATCATGTTATGCATTGCAAAACTCAGTCTGACTGTGGGTATCATTGATAGCTTGAAGGGCCTGTCCATTCACATAATATTTATAATATAAAATTATAAATTTATGATAAATAAGGTTTAAACCTAGTTAATGTGATCAAATAAAGTATGCTAGATCATTCTTCCAATTGGACCTGGTTCATTTATTGTAACCTTATATAATATTGTAACCTTAAGGTGCTACACTAAAGGACAAACCATCACATATGTCTAGGTTACCATTAAAACCTTACAGAAAATATAATTACTCTATATCTCAGGTTCAAATTATATCCTTGTTTATATCTTAGTGTCAAATAATATATTATTTTTTCTAATAATATACTATTACAAACTGTAAATAAATAATTGTAATTTTAATTAATAATGAGACTCATATTTATAATTTCTCTTTTTGATCAACAATCTGCTATAACACTCATGATTCCATGAGTAAAAAAGGAATTTTGTTTATACTCATCTAGTTTCTGACAATCCAAATTAAAATAATAAAATCAAATAATCTTATCCATAAATATTACTTTAACATCAAATAACATAAACTATAATGAAGTGACTTTTAAATATTATTGCACTCTTATATTTTAAACATTATAATATTTGTAAGATTTAGATTTTCTGATAATGCAGATGATATAGTTACAATATCAAAAACTTAAGAATTAAACTGAGATTTTACTAACAGGAGACTATATAACAATTATAGATTATTGTAATTTTAATATGATTAAAATAATCCGGTTATCACAATATTTTAATAATAAATTTAAATACTCAATGAAAACATATCAGCAATAAATACAGAAAGCTTTCACATTTCTTCATTAATCTATCTTTCTTCCCAATATGACATAAGTATGAAAAGTCTTAAATGTATTGACAAATATGTATTGCTAATGATAAAGTAACATTGAATTTAGAAAAGATGCATAATGTCCCAGAGCAATATAAAATAATTACACAGGTTTAAACATAGAATATATTATCATGGTTTTTGAACATCAAATGTGCATGAACAGCATCAAAATCGTCAAACTACTATGATAATATCAAGAGCAAATGAAAGGCATTATTGACATTGTGCAAGCCTTCAATATTTTCTTCCAAAAACATCAGGAAATACAACAGGTAAAATGATGGAATAATTTAAAAGTACACACTTGTCCATTGGTGTAAATAAACAATTAGGATTATATCAATAATCTTAATAAATGTAATAAAAATACACCTCACAAAAATTTTCCAAAATAGCGTCTTCAGCTGCATGTTACATATGACATACTAGACTTTATTAGCATAACCAAAACAATATATAAAAATAGCTTTGATACCCCTACTATTTATCATATAACAACATTAAACACACAATGTGTAAAAGTGAGAAAACATTATAATTAAAATAAAATAACTAGGCATATGAATTATGGCTTAACAATTTAATAAAAAATAAGACATCAACTTCGATAATTCATTCATTCATTTATACCACATTCTAATTCCATATTGAACCAGAAGAGTCAATTACAACTTAACACTATGATGTTTACTGATATTCCTAAAATTCAAAGAAAGGATAAGGGGTCCCTAGATAAAAATAAAGGGAATGGACTTTGTGCAAAATCTCCATCTGTGGAGAGGGGAAGTTTAAAAGTCACAAGGAAGGTCTTGATGTAAAGTGGAGAGACTGCTGCAAGCAACATAGGGAGGTGATTCAATCTCTACCATCTTGGCCATCAATAAATTATGCAGATAGATAGCATTAAGAAATAAATTGTACCAGATTACATTCTGCATTGCTCTTTAATTCTCACATTTTTAGGGTCTAACATGATGGAAAAAAGAAAATGATTGCAGTTGATTTAGATTTTCAAGCTTAAGTAATCATCAGTTAGGCAGAAACTGAAGAGGAGAAAAAGCATAGCCCTGAGCCCTTATATGCCAGTATGTAACATAAGAACATTCTTATATGCCCATCGGTGAAGAGCAGGATCCCTTGAAAATGGGAGGGTGGACCAAGCACCATAAGCCAATAAGTCTCAAAAAATGAGCAATACTTGTATGTGTTTAGACTTTGGCTTCTTATTGTTAGTCTTGTGCATGGTCAGAAAGGTAATAGGTGAATGTGGAAATATTTCTCATTCCTGCCATATTAGACCCTAAAACATGAGAATTAAAGTGCATACCAATTGTGAATAAGTCTACAATAATATATCAATAATTCTAATATGGATTTAAAACTTATTAAGAATAAAATAAGATACAACACATTTTATTCTTGTTTCTTGGCATGGTAGCATTGTACTATTTACATATATATGGTATAAGTATATTAGCATTGAATAAGAATTAAAAGGTAAAATTTAAAAATCAATTAATGTAATTTACTTTTTTTTAGTGGAATTTTTTTTGTGTATGCAATGATAGTTCTGTGTGTTTAAAATGTATTTAATCAAAGTAATGTTAATATTGGAAGGAATGTAAGTGCATACAAATTAGTTATTCAGATAAAAAAAGAAGTTCTAAATACAAGAGATTAAAATCAAAGTAATGTTCTTAATGCTAATTAAAGATGGCTGAGATAATTGATAAAAAAATACTTTGTAACTAATAACTAACAAGGAATGTAGAAGATTGTAGAATAATAAAACAAAAGATAAAGAAAGTATATGCAAGACCTCTCAAAAATGTTCATGATTATAAAAGGATTAAACAAGTTTAGAAGTGGTCTTTTTTTACCTGTATTTTTTGGCTATTCTTGTGTGCAATATTTTCAAAGCTGTAGTAAAATGTTATCACCTTGAACTGCTAAGTTTAATCTATTCTACATGAGTGAGTAGACATAGATCAATTGCTGACACCTGCTCTCGGAAAAGTCACCTAACCCTTCATCTGGCCTTACTTAAATATGGATCAGAGATATGGAAGTAATACCAAAAAGAAGCCCATAAACCAATACAGTGGACTACTCATCAAAATGAACCATACTTCAATAATCATTCATCTATGGTAAGTTAATGGCCATACCTTAATTCATATTTAAATCAGGAGGATTTCTGTATTGACTTTAAAATGCTAAATTTCTAATCTAGACAAAATGAAGAAACATTTACTATTTTTCTCTAAAGATGAACTAGTTGAATTATAATCATTTGCTTAAAGGTGTATGTATTCTTTCCAATATTATAAATAATTCTTATTGCTTAATTATTTAATGTGTATAATAAAACTTTTACAAATAATATGAAACTTTCATTATACATGTTTAAATTTAGTTGGTTATGTTTTAATTTTTAGTTTATAGATGTTGTTAATCAATTGCAAGAGAAGTAAGTAATTACCTTACCAATGTGGTTTATTAATTAAGCCTCTGAAAAAATATTTTTTAGAATAACTTAATTGACAGGAAATAATAATCCTGATCTCTGAAGTATTTGCTTTGTAAGTTACCATGTGTTTTTCCCAGAGTCGGTGAGTCTTTTGACTCTGCTGCCATCTAAATAAATTAAAAACTGATTCTGCTGACAATTTAAAATTGTAAATAGTATTAGGTTTATTAATCAGGAAAGATAACTATATTCTTGACATATCCAGATTTGCAAATAATCAGAATATATTTTCTTTTCATAGTTTGATTAACTTGTACTTTCTAGTGAAAAAAGAAGGCCTAATCAAATCTAAAATGTTAATAAATGTTACAATATGTTTTCTATATTGGGCTAATACTATACAAAAATAAAATATAGCCACTTAAAGGGGAAATGTATTAGATCTAAAAACCCATGTGCACTGCACCAGATTAAAAACCCTTCACTTATTAGTCTGGAAATATTGTATAAGAAAACAGTGATAAATATTTAACAATAACAATCATCTGGTTTCTACTGATTACTAATGTTTATACTGAGGGGCATAACTATGATGAGAAAATAGAATTTGCTACTAAAATTAATATTGTCTAAAATTAATACTCTATAATTTTTTTAATTATTAGATTGGGAGTCAAACTCTGATAATGTGCTATTCCTTTAAATATTATAAATCTCCGTGCACTCACACATCATCAGTAAGAGTTTAAAAAACTTAAGTGAATCTCTTAAGTTTGGAGTGCATTTATATAAATACACCAACTTTCACTGACCATGCTAAATCAGGGCTTGAGTTTATTGTGTGCCTGATGTTATAATCAAATTTTCAATTGTACAGATCTATTTAACCTATTATAGGAGAAAGACAGTGTCGACGTCAATCTAATCATTTCAAGATTTTCAGGGCTTTATAATAATAGATTTACATTTATAAGTCGGATTTGTCAGATCGTGGGTGATTAAAAATGTGACACTGTCTTTCTCCTGCGATAGGTTAAATAGATTTTTACAATTCAAAATTTGATTATAACATCAGGCACACAATAGACTCAAGCCCTGATTTAAGCATGGTCAGTGAAAGTTGATGTATTTATAGAAATGCACTCTAAACTTAAGTGATTCACTTAAGTTTTTTAAACTCTACTGATGTGTGTGCATTATCAAAATTCGACTTCTGATCTAATAATTTCAAGATTTTCAATGCTTTATATAATAGATTTCTATAATTTTTAATAAAACTTTTTAATTACTAAAAAAAACTGATCTGATTATAATCATTAATAAATTTATGTCATAATAGAAAAAACGGTTACAATTTTTTAAAATCAAAATTTCTATTAGATACTAAACTCAAATTGTTTATTTAAAAAAAAATACTTTTAAAATCATTCATATATATATATATATATATATTAAATCATTCATATTATTCTGCAATTATCAAGTAAAAATTGATTTATTAAATAAAAAGAAAGAAAGCAAATATATATTGTATATCTTATTATTATAAATTCTATTGCTGCTCTTTTCGTTTGTATTGATAAATATAGTATATATGCAATTTTGCCGAAAATATTTAGACAGTTAATATTATATATTCAATTTTTTTAAGTATTTATTATTCATGCAGTGTTTTTGTTAAAATCAATCAGCAACAAAAACCAGGTTTTTTCTTCATTTTAAACTCACTGATAAAAGCCAGCAAACTCATGATGGTTGATGCGTATTAGTGAGCAGTCTAACTATTCTTTTTATCATATGAATGGTTAATTACTAATAAAGGCTACAATGACAATGCGATCTCAGATCTACGTGACCCGAGTTCTAAATCTTTTCCGTTTTGGCTTTTTTTTAATTATGTGATCTCAGATTTATTTATATATACTTTCAATCGATCTTTTTATATTTTTACAAAAATGAGGCTTACAAATTATAAATTTACATGTTAATTTACCTGCATGACTTAATAATGCATGTTAGCTTTTTATATATTTTAAATATCTATGCTTTTTATATGTTAATAATTTCTATGAGTGTTGCTTTTAATTCATATTATACTCATGTGACCAAGTTGTAAATATTTTACATTTCGGGGGTTTTTTTTTTCAAATTAGTCACGTGACCCGAGTTCTAAATGTTTTGCATTGTTTGCGTTTTCACTTACTTATTTATCACTTAGATGTGTCAGACGACATTTTTGGTCGTTTTTGAAATTCAAAATGGCAGAGATCGCATACTAAAATAGCATGTGGTGCTGTCTATCCTAAGAACAATTGCTGCTGCCATATCCATCGCCAAGATTGATGATACCAACAAATATATTCCATTAACAAGTCATAGGTAAAATTAATATTAACCAAAGTCTACTCTACAAATGAAATATTATTGTTAGCTCAGTTGTTAAGGACCTTTGCTGAGAAAAGTAAGCTTGTAAGTTCTAATCAGGAACCAATTTTTTTCATTGTTAAAAATTAAAAAATGTGAATATCCTGGCAGAAAGACAGACATGATGACAAGTTAATATAAAAGCATTTTAAAAATTACATTTTCTTAATTGGCCACAGCAAAGAGCTCTAAAAATGAACTTTATTTCTTAACTTTAAAGCTACCGCTATTATTTAAATCTAACTGAAAGTTCAAAGTCAATTTTAATCTCTAAAATTTTTTATATCCATAAAATCAAAAATAGCCCAAAATATGAAATTAATGATAATATAATTATACTTATTGTAACCTATCTTTTGCTTTTGTGCTTGTAGTGATGCCTATGTTATTTTATACATTTTAGTTATTAAGATTTCATTTTCTTATATATGTGATAACATACCAAATGTCATTCGAATCAGAGTGTATTATTCGTGCTGAAGATATTATTTCTATCTTCAATCTAATAAATCTAGTATAACATTTAGTTATTCTAACCCTCCTCACTATTTTGAAATTACATTAAATAATAATAATATTAGATCATCTTGCAATCGCTATAACAATCCAAATTGATTTTAAATTTGTTTTTAATAAATAGTTATTTCAATTTTCCAATAATTGTAATATGTGATTTTAAAAGTAACTTTACCTGATAAGGGATACATTATGAAGTTATACTTTATATTTTAGTTAATTCCACCCATTTAGGATATATCACCCTCTAAAAATATTGATTCAATGATGCAGGTCAATTATTTCTTAAATGGGATTATTAATTTATGAATTTAGCCCTTTTTATCATACCATTAAGTTTAGATGCTTAATATATGAATTGGCTTTCATTAGTAGTGCAGATATTAGCTGACTATTTTAAGGGACAATTAATATTTTTTAAAATATTTGTTGTATTGCTTTTGTGTGTTGTGGATGTGAATTTACAATATATGTATAGATATATCCTTGACTTTCTAATCCGCATGGGCCAATGGTGGAGGCTGACCCATGTATTGGTTATCAGCATAGTGATGGACATAAATCACACAAAGTGGCCAAATTGTTCAAGTAAAAACACCAATTTAGGGCCCAGGATTGTTGAGTAGCCAGCCTATCCAATTTCTGAATTTCTAATGTTCATATTAATTAATTCATTAGCAAGCTCCTCAGAATTTCTGAATTTCTAATGTTCATATTAATTAATTCATTAGCAAGCTCCTCAGTTTAAATCCACCACACATATTATACGTGGAAATAACTGCACATTCACACTAACACCTTAGCCTGTTCTTCCTTAGTGTAATATATATTAGTGACTTATTTGAAACCATGAGAATATCTAGTTTGATGGATTGTGATTTGCATCATTCTCAAACTTTATGATTTGGCTCAAATCTTACTTAGTCTAATGTAAACAGACACAATGTTGATGCTGTAGTAACTAATGTATCTCTGGCTAGCATTGTTACTTTATCCATTGGCAAACCATGACATAGCTATAAATATTATTGGTCATATTAAATTGGCATAAGCATAAATTATTCACTGGACATGAGAGTTATTTAATACACTTAAACGAGATCAGGCTCTGTATTGCTTTCAATTAACCTCATCTCATTGCATAACATCTGAATGCTTTAAATTAGTTTTATTTTGATTTTTGATTGAATGTAACCTATTTTGTTGTGTTTTCATTATTATTAATTATAATAAACTTATTTAAATTTACCTCATCTCCTTATTCCAATCCAATTAAATTATTGATTAAATATGTTTAATATATGTTTTAATTAGAATATTTATCTAGTCTCTTTTATTAGTTAACTTTGGCTCATTATTGGTTTATTAATCCAATTTTGTATTGCATGTGTGGTAGGATTATGTGTCACATTTCTCTCCCTGTTCAGAGATGGGTCACAAATTAAAACAAGGCCTGTGTGTAATCTCAAAAATGTTATTTATATGGTGTTAAGTCATGGAGCACTAGTAAATAGGTTGAAGCTTGGTTGGACCTGGGACCTTCATATCCCATTTCAATTAGATTTACTATATTTTACCTGAAAAAAAAAAAAACCAAAAAAAAAACAGAAAAAAGAATTTTTCAAAAAAAAAGAGAAAATAAAAAGAAAAGAGCGTTTAATTTTGATTTTTTTTTCATTTGGGGGGGGGGGGGCCCACACACTGGGGTTGTTTTTCTGAAACAAAGTTTTGTTACATGAATGTACAAATCTGACCATTACAATATATATCCGGTCATTAATAAACCAATAAATTTTATTCGATTTTAATCCAGTATAAATAAGTGCATATCTAAAACAAAATATTTCAATTATCAATTTTAATTATTTTTACCCTATAAAGTTGTTATTACACTTAAATTATAAACATTTTTTAAATAAACATTATTTCTATTTTTACGTCCTCCTGAACGTTATTTTATTATATTTTTTAAGTCTTGCCCTTTTCTTGCAGACTTTAAGAAAGATTTTTTTGTCAGCTGCTCTAATAATTTTCAGTTATTGTAAGAAATTTTTCTTCTTTAAAAAATACCCATATAATTGTGATGATATAAATCTCTGAAAATGTTTTTTTTTTCATTCTTCAATACTATATTTGTGTTTCTGTGCATAGATAACATTACCTAAATATAACACTCATGTCTTAAGACTGGTATGCTGGCTTCTTCCTGGATAATGCAGACACAATATAAATTCTGATTGTTCTCAACTCAGTTCTATTTTTCTATGATTTCATTAGATGAATGGTCTATTCCTCACATATTAAGCTATAAAATTTCACAAAAGGTACTATACATTACTACATACTCTTTAACTACATTATCTCTAATTAAAAATAAATTAATCTGAATCCACTGTTTGTAGCATACAATGGAATTTAAAAACAAGCTAATCACAGTAAGTTATTTTTTATCTTGATTAATAAAAATAAGATGAGTACAATTGTCCTATTTTTCAATTGACATCTGTCAATACCAAAATAAGTTTTAAAAATATCTCAATTCTTTAAGTGAAAACAAATTATAGATTAATTATAATTTATGTGCATTAATAAAATATGCCATCATTTTATCCAAAAATATATTTTTTCTTTATTTGTTACATTTTCTTTAAAAGCACAAATAAATTTAATAAAAATACTTATAATAAATTAACCTTTTTTATATTTGATTTTAAATAATTTGCAGTGCTTTAAAAATATCAAAAATATTATTTAATCAATAATTCAATTATTCAGACAATATTTTAAATATATATATATATTTAAATTTTGTATTTATTTCTAATTTTTTTAAGCTTTAAATATATATGCACATAACTTTGTTGTATATAATGAGTTTATTATCTCTCTCTCTCTCTCCTCTCTCTCTCTCTATATATATATATATATATATATATATATATATATATATATATATATATATATATATATATATATATATATATTGTGGCCTCAATTTTCTTTCACTTCTCTTATTAACTTCACTTTACATGCACCAAACTTCACTTTGTATGTGTGTAACCTTAATTTTATTTCATTTCATTTATTTCAAGTAGCTAATCGATTGTTATTAACCTTAGGATCGAACAAGGACGGCTAGGGTGTTTATCCACTTATATTAATAATAAGATCAAGTATACTCAGGCACCAAATTGCAACTATAAATTGAATGCCCACCAGAGATCATCATCATCCATGCTGATGACTATAGAAGATAATGGAGAAAGTAATTAAATTGTCTCAAAAAAATATATAATGTTGATAAATACAACTCAATTTATTATTGTCTTGGTTTCAAAACTAGCAATAATTACGCAAATGTTTCCATGACAAATTCTTATTACTAATGAATATTAATGAGACAACTTTCTTCCACAACTTTAATATAAATATCTGATCTCGAATGGTAACTATGAAAATGTGTATACATTTCCAATTTATATATGATTAGAAATAATTTAGTAATCGATACGGAAAACTCATAACTTATAATAAGATAAAATTATTATTTAATTTACAGTAGGATAAAGAAATGTTATAAATAAATCCTTCCCATTTAATCCCAGTACTTTATTTTGTTCCCAGCATCTATCACTCTCAATAGTTACAATTATATAACATGGAATGTCTAGGTTATGTTCTCTAATCTGATAACTTTTAATCCTATTTCCTTAAACATGCATATTAGCCTTTCAATCAACTATCAATTCATGATCATTATTATAATAATAGTATTTCCAATATTAATATTTATGCTACTTTACTTCCAAACTAGCTGTTAGATTTAATAATCGAAATACTCTTTCTCAAGGTCTAGTTCTGCTAACGAGGCGCAATTATGAACGATTACATTGCAATGGATATGATCCCAAAATATGCTAAATTAAACTTTAATGTGAGTTTACTAATGGGCATCGTCTTAAATACAGAAAGCAGGGGGATTTTATGTCTGCTCCCAATATTCACAACATTGCAATGAGCCAAATGACTAAATTTAATAAACCTAAATTGACTATTTTCTCTCATCTTATTCTAATTTATATCATCTGTTTGCCCAAATTTAGTTAATAATTTTAAATTTATTACATCTTTGCCGAAGTAAACTATGGAAATAAACCATGGACATTAATCATAGAAATCGATCAAGGAAATTATTTATGTAAGTGAAATATGGAAATAAATCATAAAAATAGATTATGCAAGTCAACTGTGAAAATAAATCAATATAAAATAAATTATATAAATTTAATTTATGGAATCAATCAATATAAAAATAAATTATGTAAATAAACTATGAAATCAATCAATATAAAAATGAATTATGTGAATCAACTATGAAATCAACCAATATAAAAATGAATTGTCAATTTAAATTATGGAAATCAATCAAGATAAATGAATTGTGTGGATTTAAATTATGGTAATCAATTAATACAAAATTATGTAAATTTAAATGTAATCTGATATTAATTCTAGACATATGTGCTAGATATAGATTCTGGAGATATTTGAAACATTAAAACACAAGACGCGTGTAATTTCATAACAATAACAAATCTTTATTACAATAATAATAATAATAATAATAATAATAATAATAATAATAATAATAAATAAATAAATAAAAACACACACTTATATATAATATCATTACACTCAAATATTATATGATATGAGATCTACTAAAGAATGATACTAATGACATGTAATACATATTTCAATTAACTAAATTTCTAAATAACTTATTCATTGTCTTGACCCATCTATTAATTGAATATTAAAAATGCTTATGCAAGGAATCAGAATTCCATATTTATGTATAATATAAAATGCTCTTTTAACTTTTAGAGGACCTATAAATTCCTGCTCCCCTTTCATTGCAACCATTATCAATTGGACTATTCCAAAATAATTATCAATTTTAATTATTTCAACAAGCAATAATAAATAATTATCAATTTTAATTATTCCAACAGGCAATAATCTTTTATATTTCCTTTGAAAAGAATGATGTGACATGAAAAATCTCTAATTGGTCCTGCAAATGGGTTTAAGCTCAAAATCCCTAATTTTACATTTATGCATGCCAAATATTTACGCTTCCCACTTTAGTGATTGTATATATTTTGATAGGTCAGCATGTTGCCCCCAGCTTAATGATATTCAATTTTATTATCCTTCACAAACTCTGACTATAGATGTGTCAGCTTCCAAATTAAAATCTTTGCCATCCCCTTCATCAACACATACATCTGACTTAAACTCTAGTCCTGTCAAAGTGATTTTGTCCTGTCTTGCAAAACTCTATATATTCTATAACACTATGCAGCTTTACCATGCATATATCAGTTGCCTCAGTAAGGGAAATTTAAAAAAAACAACTCTCAACTTTGAATGTCTGCATTGGCCAAAGAGATGTCTTCTCTGAGACTTAGTGTAAGGAACTCTTTCTCTACACACTTACTCTATATAGGCATGCACAACATTTTCCACAACTCTAACAATAACTCTATCAATAATTCCCTACTTTAATAAAAATAAATGGAGCTGGAAACTGGTCCAAGATCTCCTCTGCACTAGTGAATAAACAATGAGATAGTTATTTCCTGTCTATCCCTTCTGAGGTGGTAAAATAACTGTACCTCAGTAATAACAAGCATTTATAGCTTTACATATACACACACATACATCAATTACAGTCCAGATAAATGACAAAATCTGACCAGATCATGAATCAAAAACATGAACTATCTTAATTTTAAAAAGTCAAGCACACAGCAACACCCATCCAATATCTATATTAATAACAGATTGAATCAACATATTATAGCATAGCAATGATTTTTCATATGATCATCCAATCACTCCTCATACATCTAATATTAAGCATAAAATTTGTCAATAAAAAATATTTTGTATCTTTTTTAAAAAAAATACGTAAGCATTTATACTTCATCATCATTATATGTTAACAGTTTTTAAATCCCTTTTTTTACTTCAATGAGTCTTATAGATCGAAATCATTTTTCTTTCTTTTAAACATTTTTAAAACACTTTTTTTAAATTAAAATCAATATAATCGTTAAAGTTTCTACTAACATGCTACATATTATATAAGTAAATCAAAATAAACAATAAATATTAAATGTTACTGATTGTCTTTTTCCATTGTCTCTTTCCTTCAAGGCTAAGTTTAAAGACTTGATATTATTGTCCACCAGTTAATTACTATTTAGTTCATTTTGTTTTGGAGATAGCTATATAGATGTACATAGTGTATCTTTTTTATTTTATCAAGATGTAGCCACATTGATAATTAAAAGTGGTTTAAATGAGTCCTGCAGATCACTTTTCCATGTTGGAAGATCTTTCCTGGGTTTGAATTTAGATGCTTCTTCCTTTTTCCATTTTAGGTTTAAAACACAATCAAACAAATAGATTTTATTATTAAAATATGGATTGGCTATTTAACATTATATGAAAGTTTGATAAACCAAATATAAATATTAATACACTGGATACCAAGTCTTTTATTAAGAGCTGATTTGGTCATCATTAATTGACTTTAGAGAAAGAAGAATGCACACCTATTGCAATTGAATTAAAAATTCATATTTAATTCACAATTTTACACTTCTTAAGTATAGTCAATTCTCTGAGAGAAAATTGAAAAATCAGAGAAAACTTTCAGAAATAAATTGGTAAGTTAGTTTTGAATTAGTAAGTTCACCCCTCACTCTACTTTGCTCCTTTTATAAGCAAAGGGTAAAAACATCTGTCAGTTTTCTCTTTTATGACTGGTTTTTCTCCAATTTTAAGACACTCTCAGAATTAACCATTTAAAGACCACCTGTTAAGTGTTACTTTTAATTTCTTATCTACAACTCAATTTGTGAACACATGGCCCTTGATTGATGAAAACCAATTAAAAAATTATATCAGATTACTGACAATTTTTGCAAAATAAATCTTACCTAAATAATTCTTTATTTAGACTTAAATTTTAGGGTTGCAAATAACAAATCAAAACGAATTCATTTTCACTATACTATTAAATAATATAGAACACAATATACAATTTTCTACAAAAGACAAAAAATGAATCTATATCTGTATCACACATGCATACATACATACATACACATATGCAGAACATTAAATAGAAAACTGCTTGTTCAGATTTGCACAGAATATCTTTTATAATTTCTTATAATCACAAACCTATTTATAACAAGTTCAATTTCAATTTTCACTAACTTTTTTTTTTTACTGATAAATATTAAAATTCATGAAGACTCTTTTAGACATATAAATATTTATTTTTCAAATATTATAGCATGTGCAAAAGTCAATTCCCCTTTCATTACATAATACTAGCTATTATTTTAAATAAATACAAACGGACTCTGTATTTATGTTAACTTTAAGCCACACATTTATCAATTTTTCCAAATAAAACCTTTCAATTTTTTTTTTCTTAAAAAAAAAATTGCCTATAAATAATTCATTTTCTCATCATTGGTTTATATATGAAATAAACCAAGGGTTATAATATATATATATATTTATTTATAATTTTTCAAGAGATAAAAGAAAATAAACATGTAAAAACTATAAAACATACAATTAAATCTTTTAAAAATTATGAAAAAAATCTTTTATTGAAATTTTACTAAAATATAATATATATGTGTGTGTGTAACAATTTTTGACTTTATGTACAACACAGATATTAAGCGTCAAAATATTTCTTACTTATTATTTGCAAAATGTATATGTTATCATATTTATCTGTTATTGATTCACTGCTTGATAAAGATCTTTACAAATTGTACTGACTTTTACTATCTTCTGCATATCGTACCAGAAAATTTTATTTTTATGCATCACTGAAGTAGTCTTTTTCTACATGTTTTATAATTTCTCAGGCTTTAACTGTATGTATATTCTTATTTCTTCTAGTAATATGTTCAACTTTCTACATTATATATTTTATATTATTAGTATATTAGCAATATTAAAAAATAAAAGAAATTTTATACTTGCAAAATAAAAATCTCAATCAGATTAAAAATTATTTAGAAATAAATTTCTGACTTATTTAAAATTTATTCTTTTTAGCATAGACATTATAGAAAATTGCCTATGTAAATAAAAGAGAAAAATAGTAAAGATTATGCTCTTTGTATGCTCTTTCTTTTTTAGAATGTTTTTCCATGTTGGTGCTCAGACCACTTCACTTATTATATATTTAATTACAATGAGTTAATCTCAAAACATATATATATATATATGTGTGTGTGTGTGTAATTGTTTAATATCTATTACAACTTATATATTTGTAAGCTACTATTTAAATATTATAAGTATAGTTTTATTTTTCAATCTTTTGGTATATTTTTTAATATTAGTAAATCAGTATGATTTATTTGTATTATAGAGTATTTATAGGACCTGTTATTTTTATTATTGTTTCTAAATAATAATTGTATAAATCATTATTTCAAGTTATTCTAGTGAAGTTACTTAATAATAAAATAGATTAAATTTTTATATAGGCATTTTGTTTGGTTCACACCACAGTGCCTAGAATCTTTGTATTCCCAAGATAAATTGCTGTAAACATGTGTGGCTATGTGTGTGTGGAGGTATCTAGATTATCTCTATAGTGTTATTTGGATAATTTAAAAATAAAGATTGCCTTTAAATATTAAAAATAAAGATTGCTTTTAAAATCCTCATGCTCCACTTTATAGATTTAATAATTAGTTTACAGATAGTCAGTACACTCATGTTACATGATGGCACTGAGCATTGATGATGATCAACATTGATACAATGATCTCAACATTTTTGACATAAAATTATTTCTACAATTATTTTTAACACTTATATACGTGCAGCCAATGAAAATATTGTTAAGTTTGGCATTGGTTAGATAATATATAATCACAGAATTTATAGTGTACCTTTTTTAATCTGAGCCATAAAGGATAACTGCTGACTCTTGATGATTATCACTTATGATGCCATATTATTACTTATTATTAAAACATTTACTACCACTACTGACTTTGTTCATTTTCTATTTGCTGTTGATTACTTTTTTATATACTGTTTGTATGGTGATTTTCATTACCCTCTGTAGTCAATCATGTTGTACCATTAGTCATATATATATATATATATATATATATATATATATATGACTAATGGTACAACATATATATATATATATTATAACAGTCCAAAAAGAAGTGGAAGTTCCACACTTACCATATCTGCACTACAGAGCGCCACTAGACCATTTGAACCTAGAAAATTTATAGAATAGGCAGATACACACTGTTAAAGATCCAAGTTTTTTTATTAAGACCATCAGCCCAAGTCGCTAGCTCAGTGATATGCAGAGATTTATAAATATAAATTATTTAAAATATATCTTCAATATAAAAAAATAAAAGCCACTGCCAGTAATTAACACACAAACAACATTTATTAATGCACATATATAATCATTTAAAATTTGAGGAATAACATTTATTATTTTAGATTTTAATATTAACTTTGAATTTAAATTATTATTTTAAATTTTAAACCATCCATACAGATGAATTTAATAATATTTTTTAAAAGTGTCAAGTATGAATAAACTACATAGATTGAATTTGAAAAGAAAATATTCTATCCCTGATTTAACTGTAGGCCAAGAGTTCGTAGTCAAACCAATGTCAATCCATCTGATAAATCGATGTATTCAATGCAGTATGAATACAACAACACCAAATACCATATTTTCAGGAATGTATATCTGAACAGTATGGTTAAGAAGACATTGACTCTCATCCAGACAGAAATGCTACATCTGTCTGTCAAGAAGAACAATAAAAAAAACTCCATAGGAAGGGACTGCGTTTTCTGTCTTACTATCCCCTTCCATAGGCAAAAAGAGGGTCTGCAGCATATAATGCAATCCTGCACATAGCAAATCTCATACTACATCTACTAATTACACCAATATATCCAATCCATTAACCCAATTTAACTACAAAACAAATAACCTAAGATTAACCCTCTCTTAATTAATTAATATAACATTACAAATCTATATAGCCATTCATCCCCGACTTAAATTTAACATTTATATAATTTCACACAGATTAATTTTATAATAGTTTGTCTTTTAATGTTGAGTACAGATTGGCCACATAGATTACCCAGTCAAAAACATCTCAAAATAAACATAAATGATCAAAATATAAAGTCATTGATGGAATTGCACAGGGAAATTTACAAGAAACCCAATGGCATTCATCATAAGATGCTGCATTGACACCAGTAACTTAAAAGACATCTGAATAAATACATTTTAGATACCATATGGTATCATTATTTACTGAATGTCTATATATTTTAATCAAATATGAAAACAAAAACATAATTAAACGTTAACGAATCTATGCAAGTGTCTATATCCAACTTAAATTTAATGCATTTAAATGATTTATACAATAAATATTAATAATAATAAAAATGGAAATGATTTTTAACAAACTCAAATGTATAAAAATTAAACATTTATAATTAATTTGAAAAGTCAGATTAAAGTTCATTTAAAAAAAATTAGGTTTAGCTTGTCAAATCTTTAAAGTTCTTAATTACTTTTAATAAAAATTTTCCATTTATAGCTTACAGTAGAAGAGTTCCCAGTGTCAATTCCCACAAAGTCTTTATTTGAAAACCAGTCTATCTGAAGATGGCCTTAACTGGTTCAATCCTGGTATTACAGTCATTTCATTTTTAAATAAGTGAGAGAGAGTGACAAGTGTGTCTTATTGCCCTTCTCACAAAAACAAGCTGGAACTGTCTTAATTTTAAAATTTTTTCTTTTATAGTATTCCTCCGGATTCATTGAACATCGTTTCCTGTTCCAATAATTGTCATTAAGGTCTGAGCAATTGTTTACTGCTTTTATTGGACATTATAAATTTTTTTTATTCTCTTATTTATATCTTTTATCTGACTTTTTTTCTATAAGAGACCCAAGGGCTAGTTTGTTTTTCGATAATTAATAACAAAATGATTTCCATTTTGAGATTTCAGGAATTAATTAATACCTGTTTCTAATTTTTACTTATGTTACCTTTTTCTAAAATATTTTATATTTAGATCTTTTATCTTTTTTTATAAAAAAGTACGTTCAAATACATTTTTTTTTATTTAAAAAAAAGAAAATAATTTTTAAAGTTTTGCATCTGTGCAAATATATATATATATATGTACATTGAACAATTCTTTAATTTTAGCTTTTAGTTTTTTATTTACGAACTTAAAACCGTTTTTATTCTAATTTTAAATTAATGTAATGGGATATACCGTTACGATATATATATATCAAAATACAGTAAAATTTACATAAATTATATTATTTTTAGAAGTACTTTAGACTATACATTTTGTAGTCTTTAACAGCTATATACTGAATAATCAAAATGAGATAACCTTTAACAATACCCATACTTCAATTCAGATTTCCTACAATTCTGTTATCTTAACATTTGATGACTGGTGATTCATTAACATTTGATGCTTTCTTGAAATCAACATAGTCTTTTTTATTTTACATTTATTATGACAACATTCAATTTGAATAATTTTTATAATCAAATTTAAATCCATATTGACAAGATTTATTATGATCAAATATAACAGATGATGAAAGTTTATTTACATCTATTGCAGATTGTTTCTTTTTTTGAATTATATTATATAACAGTATATGCTCTTTTAGTCTCTTCTCAAATGTACACTTAGATTCACCAATGGATTGTAAGCCACATCCACATCAATTTATGTATAATAAAATTTTGATTAAACTTTGAATTTTAGAGTTATTAAGTAATCTATTTATATTATTTGTTGAGAAAAAAGCAATATAACACAAATCATTATAAATTCTCCTAATAAACTTGACCTGTTCATCCGATATAAATGGCATTGAAATCCATTTCATTTTGATATTATTTTTATTTTTAATTTTATTATATTGTTGATTCCTTTTAAATTTTTTAATAATATTAGTAATAGCATTTTATAATAACCAATTTTCAACAAGTCATTAACAAATAAATGTACATTTTTTATTTTATCACTAGAATATTTGCACAATTTTTCATTTCAAAATAAGAATGATTTCAATCCAGACAACTTACGACATATAGCTCCATGTGATTCATGTGGAATAAAACCTCTAGTTTCAATTGGTTTAATTAACATAACATAATCCAAACTGTAATCATTACCTGTAACTTGAATATCCAAGAATTTTATGGAATTGTATTTCTCTTCAGTTATAACCCACTTTATGTCCTTAATCTAATTTAATTCATTAAATAAATTGATTATTAAATCTTGTTTTCCACAGATAAGAACATTATCCACATATCTATGATACACTTTAATTTCTTGATATTTCAATTGCTTTAAAATTTTACTTTCATAAATTGATATGACAAATTTACAAATTGAGCAACAGCAGGACCATAACTCATTTTATAATATTCATTATTAAAGTTAACATAAATATTTTTATCAATAAACTACAATACTTTTATAATAAAATTTATAATATCAGACTTTACATTTTTTGAAACAAGAACATTATAAATAATATTAATTGACTCTATTTGATCTATTGATCCATACATTTCATTTATATCAAAAGTACAAATTGTGTCATGTAACTCTATATTTATATTCTTAATTTTATCCACAAAATCAAATGATGATAAAACAGTATATTCTCCAAAACATAAAATATCTTGGAAGTAATAATTCAATATATCTACATGTTTTATAATAATATGCACCACCAAAATCAACCATCAATCTCAATGTATAATTTTCTTTATGTAGCTTTATTTAGTTACATGACACAATTTGTACTTTTGATATAAATGAATATATGGATCAATAGATTGAGTAGAGTCAATTAATATTATTTATAATGCTCTTGTTTCAAAAAATGTAAAGTCTGATATTATAAATTTTATTATAAAAATATTGCAATTTATTGATAAAAATATTTATGTTAATTTTAATAATGGATATTATAAAATGAGTTATGGTTGACCAATGGGTCTTCCTGCTGTTGCTCAAATTTGTAATTTTGTTATATCAATTTATGAAAGTAAAAATTTTAAAGCAATTGAAATATCAAGAAATTAAAGTATATCATAGATATGTGGATGATGTTTTTATTTGTGGAAAACAAGATTTAATAATCAATTTATTTAATGAATTAAATCAGATTAAGGACATAAAGTGGGTTATAACTGAAGAGAAATACAATTCCATAAAATTCTTGGATATTCAAGTTACACGTAATGATTACAGTTTGGATTATCTTATGTTAATTAAACCAATTGAAACTAGAGGTTTTATTCCATATGAATCACATGTACCTATATGTCATAAGTTGTCTGGATTGAAATCATTCTTATTTCGAAATGAAAAATTGTGCAAATATTCTAGTGATAAAATAAAAAATGTACATTTATTTGTTAATGACTTGTTGAAAATTGGTTATTATAAAAATGCTATTACTAATATTATTAAAAAATTTAAAAGGAATCAACAATATAATAAAATTAAAAATAAAAATAATATCAAAATGAAATGGATTTCAATGCCATTTATATCGGATGAGCAGGTCAAGTTTATTAGGAGAATTTATAATGGTTTGTGTCATATTGCTTTTTTCTCAACAAATAATATAAATAGATTACTTAATAACTCTAAAATTCAAAATTCAAAGTTTAATCAAAATTCTATTATATATAAATTGATATGTGGATGTGGCTTACAATACATCGGTGAATCTAAGTGTACATTTGAGAAGAGAATAAAAGAGCATATGCTTTTATATAATAGAATTCAAAAAGAGAAACAATCTGGAATAGATGTAAATAAACCTTCATCATCTGTTATATTTGATCATAATAAATCTTGTCAATATGGATTTAAATTTGATTATAAAAATATGAAAATTATTCAAATTGAACGTTGTCATAATAAACGTAAAATAAAAGAGGCTATGTTGATTTCAAGAAATTGTCAAATGTTAATGAATCGCCAGTCATCAAATGTTAAGATAACAGAATTGTGGGAAATCTGAATTGAACTATGGGTATTGTTAAAGGTTGTCTCGTTTTGATTATTCAATGTTATATAGTTGATAAAGACTACAAAATGTATAGTCGAAAGTACTTCTAAAAATAATATAATTTATGTAAATTTTACTGTATTTTGATATATATATATATTGATTTGTATATTATATATATATTGTGGAATGAATACAGATATCAAACTTAATTTATATATATATATATATATATATATATATATATATATATATATATATATATATATATTAGTTGTAGAAAGTATTCTTTCTATCTTGATTGAGTTTCTTAAATCATTTGCTCAGGTTCATGATACGAGATGATTTGATCATCATCATTAATCACAAGAACATTTTCCAGATACTGGGAAGAATTTGAAAGGGATATAATATCCCTTCCTATTTTATGAATCATACATTACGATAGAATGACAGCCTGTTAAGCCAATTGCGCAGACGCTGTGAGAATGTTATTAATAAATGAATACCTTTGAACAACCACATGATATAGTATTTGTATAACATTCTCACAGCGTCTGCGCAATTGGCTTAACAGGCTGTCATTCTATCGTAATTATAATCGCACGCAAGACGTTATAAAATAAATGCTGAATCATACATTATAAAAATAGCATTTCACTATGATTTTACTTTTTAATTCTTTAAATTGAATGACCACCACACCTCACTTTAATACTTCCTTTAATGTATAGTTTACATAAGTTGTTAATTATTTAAGGCTTATGAATGATATTTATACTATTATTTTAGAAAAAAATCAAATATATACATCAATATATATGTAGTAACCATCTATATAAGCATGGCTAAAACTCCCTTAAATGAATAACATGGGTCAAAGCTTGTTTCTGTTATTATATCCTATCATTCAGAAGCCTTCAAACACCATATGCATGTTTGGAGAGCTCAAACTTAAGCAATTAAAAAAAGTATCTTTAATAATGTCCTCATTTAAACTCTTAATTTTTATTTAGCTTTCTGTACATCCTGCAGTTCCAACCAACAGAGTAAAATTACCTGCCAACCTGACAATACACTATGGGTTTGACCACCAACAACAAGTACATGATATATTACACACAATGTACATCCAACTCTTCTCCAACTTAAGTGTGATCACATGACCCCCCCCCCAAGTAATAATATAAATGGAAGGAATCTCCTAACCACACTCTGCTGCTTCTGAGTCTTAGGAGTATGGAAAATTTAGGAACAGTACCTGATTCTTATTATGAGATTCTGAGGAAAATATGCATCACCCAAGACACTGCTCACTTCTGGAGTCTTATGGGTTGCATAATATCTGAACATCATGATCTCCTTGGAATCTTATAGGCTTTAAGTTAATAGCAGACTTTTATCATCTGCATCATAATTATATAGGTTCTTACCTGGGTCAGTAACATCTGGAATCAAGAGCCACTGTACACAGTATGCAACACACTTGATCTAGCAGTCCAACTCCACTATCCATTGCCAAAATTGAAAAACCAGCCTCTCCCAAAACTGCACAGCCATAACTTATTTAATTCTCTGAACTTAAAACAACAACAACAAAAAATAGACACATCTTGTTTCTTTTTTACCATATAACAACTAATCAACAAACACCAAACACACACACAACATCATGAGTAATTTCAAAATATATATTTATATACATTTTTTCTCTTTTTTGACAATTTGGTTAATGGCCATCTTTTGGTTTTGGTGTACATGTCTTTTTTCCCTGGTTATAGATCAGCCTAAATGCTTCACTTCCACCATATCATTTCAGTACTGTTTTGCTGTCTTCTTTTCTATCGTTTTTTGGTTTCTGATTTAGACCCCAATTATATCCCTTGAATCTTGTCACTATTTCTTTCACTGCTCACTTATTATAGCTATTTTTCTTATTTCTGACATCATATTGATGCCAAAATACCCTCATAAACTTTTTTAAATACTCTATTGGAACTTCTCCAATCTGACTGGCAAACACCTGAACCATTAAGAATATGTTTCCATTAACTTGGATCGGTCGGTAATTTGTTGTGACTTCTCATCCCCTGCAATTTTTATGCTATTTCCCCTAGTTTTCTTTTCTTTGCCATGTTCTGGCTTTCATTTATTTCTTCTCTTTCACTTTTGCTCAGCTTATCTTCATTTTCACCCATACTTTCTTCTTTTGCCACATTGCTATCTCTCTTACTGCCTGACTACTCTCTCTTTTTATCCCTAATCATTATTCCAATTCCTGAAACTGTCTTTTAAATTCCTGAAATCTTGATTTCATTTTTTGATCTAACTCTTCTAATTTCCTCATGATTCTTCATCATGCTTATCTCTCCTTTTTTTTGTCTTTTGTTGGTCAATTTTCTTCTGTGACCAAGTTCTCATCTACCTCCTGTTTTACACCAGCACTACTTCTAATATATATATATATATATATACGACGTGTAAAGGGCTAGGTATAATATATATATATATAATGGAATCTTATAATTAAATATTAGTAAATATAATATATATCACTGTCTATTTCCAACAGCAAACATGCAAGGCTTAATTTCCCAGTCCATGAAGTATTGTGCAACATGTGATATTTTTTTGTATTCTGACTATTTTTCTTATAGTCTGTTATTCTATAACTTGATGTATGTCTTGATTTTAATTCCTGCAATGAGAACAACAATTTGTCTTTTCTTTCAACACAAATATATTTCTTGATTCCTATTTTCTACCCCCAACACTTTCAACTCTTTGAAACCCCATGTTTGGCACCATTATAACAGGGATTTGTACCCTTTCCCATTTGTACTTGATTACTGTTTGATTGGACTAATGCTATTTCTACAATATTTTTTTTGTATTATATTTATTACTAAAAAGACTTACTAATGAATAAAACCACTTAATCAACCAAGATGGCCTTTTCCACACAGTATATTTATGGATGTCAGCCTATTCTGACTCAAAATACCAATCATATGCTTGCATAAGAATTATACTGGAAGGGATGAGGAGAGTAATCATGGCTTGTTGATAAATTCCAGCCACTGACTAGCTCATTCAATGTGGGTAGTACTTAGATCAACAGACATGTGTATAGGTAAGGCAGTAAAAATCAAATTAATTAAATTATTCAATAACTAAAAGAATGCATATATTTTTGAACTAAATAAGTAATATATGAAGTAACAAAAATAGAATATATAAGTGTTTAAATATTTAATGAACATAATAGCATATATATTTTTGTCTTTAGATAAAGTGGCTAATTATTACAAATATTAAATAATTTATCTTTAAGATGGTTAGTCTGATTTAATATAAAGAAATTACAGTCAGTAAATATAATATTGATACTGCACATTAATATAAGTTTAGAATAACATTAGGTATTACCTTTGAATCCCAGGGAAGATAGATTATTCAGATTCATGAACAATGTGAGCTTATTCGGGAAGTACTGTGGCCACAGAAATTGTTTAGCAAAGATATATTGTTCTTTTTAAATTTCCAATGGCATGATAATTATTGAGGATACACTGCAAAGACACAGATTGGTGGACATGGATTCTTTTTAACTTCAGTTTGTTATATGGTCATATAGTGGATTTTGTTTTCTTGTGAAGCAGTTGGATAAAAGACCAGAACATTTAGAGCTTTGCCCCAACCTGTTCATATTAGATGGTGAATTTTTTTTAAAATCAGAATTCAGAAATCTCTGACTTTAATTAAATATGGAAGTGAAAATAGCAGCATAAAAAAATTTAAATGGTCTCCTGATTTTTTGATTTATACCTTTTTTTTCTTGTTTAGGGTATTTTTTTCTCCTCAAAAATGCTAGGTATTCTTTATCATATCTTGTGGGATCTAAGGTGCAGCTTCTTTTGTTCTATTTTCTTTTTTTTTACCAAGAAAACCTTTTAGCACATTTTTTATCTTAAAAAGTTTCTTTAGACAACTTAAAAATAACTAAACAATACCTATGGTAAAAGCATTTCATAGATAAAAGTCTATTTACTTTCTTTTTTGTTTATCATTTACATATTTCTTTCTTTTTATTAAAAATAAATCAAAATTAGACACAAAATAAAATATATACTTTATATGCTTTTCCAGAAGATTCTTTCTGTACATTTGACTATACGACAATATATACACATGCATATCCCATTATTATAAATGAGCATAACCTCCCTTTAAGCCTGAATTAGCTCTTTATTTAATCATTTTAGAAAGAAAAAAATCAGATATCACATCAACATATATGTAGTAACCATCTATATATACATGGCTAAAAAATCCCTTAAACTTGTAACAGGGTTTAAATCTGGTTCGTGATACACTAAAATTATTTTATAAATATGTATTTTTATTAGTTGAGAAAAATATCATGTTTAAATACACTGGAAATTGAAAGCATTTTTGCTATATTAATTACTATATTTTTTTTTTATAAGTATTTTAAACATTATAATTATAATATTCAGAACGTTTTATTTCCTTCATATTGGATAATTTTCTTCAAATCTGAAAAGGTTAATATAATGAGTATATCATTATAAGCTAACATTTGAATTCTAATGTCATTATTCAAAGAAGGTCAGTGTATTTTCTAATTATTTGTAACATAATCATTATTATGTAAAAAATTATTAGTCACTATTTTCAAAGGATGCACTTGCTACTTTTTAATTTCATATGATACTTCCATTTCATCAAAAAAAAATTAAAATGATAATCAAAGCTAACTGTAATTTATTAGCATTTTTAATCCACAGATCATCCTTAAACATTTAATAGATTATTTTGATTGTCTACCTTCAACTTCTACATTTCTTGACAATCTCATACTTTATTTTATTATTCCATCAATCTGAAAAAATGGTTTTTTAAATCAAGTCTAGTGAAATCAAAAAAAGAATTATTCATAACCAAAAAATGCCCTTTAACCCAAATGGACAATTTTATTATTTTATATCAGTTAAAATTTACCAGGTATAGCGTTGCCTCTTAAAGAAACATCAGTTTTTCTACAAATATATTTTTGATAAAAACTATATTTTAAAAACACAAATAATTTAAACTTGGACCATAATAATTTATACTTTAGCAAAAAACATATTTTTATAAATTGCTCGTGTATTCTTTTTCAATATTGACTATTATACATTTATAAATTGCTTATTCTTTTTCAATATTGACTATTATACATCTTATAATATGTCTTGGTTTTGAGTAGCCTTTCAAACCAAGTTCTTCTATAAAAAAATAGTGTAGATATAAAGCATTACTAGTAGTCAATTTATTTGTTCCCCAAAGGTGCAATGATAGTTAACCAACCCACAAAGTTAATATCACTATTACCAATAACATTGCACTGTAGTTTACTGGCACTACCAACATTTGCAATAAACTTTCAAAAAGATATTTAGATTTTCCATTGTATTGATAGTCTAACACTAATGGAAATGGAATAAAGTTTTTCTCTATTTTCAAAATCTAATATTGGATTCTAAACACTGATAAAGTTTGCGCAGAAACAATTATTCAAAACAATTTTAATATTCTGTCATTAATAATTAAGAAAATTTTAGAACTAAATATACATCAAATCCATCGCCTTACACTGATTTTTTTTTTTTTTTTTGCTCAGTGACTTGAATTTTAACAGTTTTGTAATCAGCTTCATAAATTTTATATGATCTTTGCAATTCTTTAGCTACTAAACAATGGTCGGTTTTGAAGAATCTTGACACAGGCTGGTTTTTAAATTCTAATTTCCTTAATTTAGAAAATATTGAAATATCTATTTTTATTACCACTCCCACCTTTTACATTGACATTATTATCAATATTGATATAAAAAAATTCATTAAGCCTAATAATCCAACTATATTTTGCAAGAGTTCATTTTATACCGCTCCTTTCCCAATTTTTTCACTTTTGTTGGGTAGAATATCTCTAAAATAAAGCTGCTGAAATATTTTTTGTTATTGTTGTAACTTCTGTACCAAATCCGTTCCAAATAACTAATTGTTTATTGAATTAGTCTGCGTTAGTTCATAAAACCTATTTATTTTATAGCCTATTCGCCTACAATAAAAAAAAGTAAAAAAAAAAATAGAATCTGTCAGTTAATTAAAGGAGAAAAATGCGGGAGCACGAATGCCCAATCCTATTGTCACCTAGAATACACAAAATAATTTATGACTGGGATCTATATCAACTTACGATCTAATAGCAAAATTTAAAAAAATGAAAAAATAAAAGAAATAATACAGGGGGAAAGGAAAATATTTTTGTATTAAAAACAGTATTTAAAATTTGATAGTCTTTGATAAATCATCTTTCCCCAAAATGAAGATATTCTTAATTTACAATGTCAATTAGTTGCTGACAACTAATCCCTTTAATATCTAACAGGAATTTACTATCCACTGACTATTTAATTGGTATCCTGAATTCAGAATAAATAAATAAATGGATGAACAGATATATAGATAGCTAAATAGGCAGATGCATGAATAGATATATATAATCAAAATTACCCCACATCCACAACTCAACCATACTAGCCAAGAAATAACCTCTAAAACACTAAAAATGGTTTCATTGCTACAAGCAGTTTTCTCAAGTGTAAAGAACTACAAAATAACAACATATTTAAACTAAAACATTACCCACAATTCCATTTACCTCCTCCCCATTCTTAATATTTAAATAACTTTTAAATAACTTAACTGATTCAAAATCATAAATGTTTACAATAAAGATTTTTTAATTTTTCTTTTAACTTCATTTCTCTCAAAAAAGACAACCTTAGCTTTATCAAAATTAATAATATGGCCTGTATCTTTTACAAGGATTTATAAGGCATACTTAAGATATTTATTTCTAACCCTACTTTTATGTATTTTTATTCTTTCATTTAAGCTGAAATTACTCTGACCTACCTTCACATGATCACTATTTCTTATGGGATAATATACGCTACTGCAGGAATAGTCTTTCTACCAAAAATTTCCTTTGTATTATTTAATAAATTATTCAAAGTAATACATATTCCTTTTCCAAGCAATTTTCTTATTTCCAAACAAATTGCTATTTTTACATACAATTTTATAGGAGGACAATTTAAATGGCAAAAAAATAAAATCATTTTTTTATCTTTTACATCATTACAAATATTATTACTATTAAAAAAAAGACTTTTAACAAATTTATCAGAGTAGCCAACAATCAAATAATCTTTATAAAATTGACCCTTTTTGAAACAAAGCTACTTTATTAGCATTATTTAACCCTTTATTTCTATAATAATACTTTCTTACTGTAGCTAGCTACTTTATGAGATACAGATTAATAGTTGTCGTATTTAATTATAAATCTTAATTCTTTACTCATAACACAATGACTACTTACCAATCACTAAAAGATCTAAAAATTTTAACTTAACAAATTCTAACCCACCCCTCTTCTACTACATATCTTATAGAAGGATCAAAGCAATTAAATTCATTTACCAATTCTTCCAATTTATCATTCTCAACTACAAGCAAACAATCATTCCCATATCTAACAAATAACTTTACATATAAACAATCATTTTCAATAATAATTTCCTTTTTCAAATAATTAATATAAATTGAATAAATTAAGAGAGAAATAATATAACCTATTAGCACCCTTTCTTAGTCTTATAAAAATTACCATTATGAGTAAAATACATAGAATCCTCCAATAATAAAAGCAAATATTTAATAATTTTATTTTTATTTTTTGACAAAAATTCATGTTTTACCAACACAGACATAAGAACACCAATATTGCTTAATCTAGTAAGAGATAAATAAAATGTTAAAAGATAGGTAAGTAGGAATGGAGTGATAGATAGATAGGTAGGTAGGTATGTTGGTTGGTAGGTAGATAGGTAGAGATGGATGGATAGATAGATAGATAGATAGATAGATAGATAGATAGATAGATAGATAGATAGATAGATAGATAGATAGATAGATAGATAGATAGATAGGTAGGTAAGTAGGTAGGTAGGTAGGTCGGTCGGTCGGTCGATAGACAGACAGACAGATAAATAGATAGATAGATAGATAGATAGATAGATAGATAGATAGATAGATAGATAGATAGATAGATAGATATGTTTATAAAAATGCTAAATATAAAAAAAATATTTCTTAATATATTTTTTTTACGGTTATTTATTAGTTTTGGGAGTTTCCAAGGCGAATCGTAAGCGAAAACTACAGAACGCTATCCTCCAAGTAACAAAACTTTCAAGATTTACTCCTCTGGGTAAATGGATATTTTCATTAGAAAATCAAAATACAAAGTTTTTAAAGTGTAACCACAAAAATGATACAATATTGCAGACAAGATTTGATGAAAGTAAACACCATGTTTGGAAATGGCTGAGCCCCAAGAGTATTAAAGGTCTATTTTATTTAAAGTAAGTATTTGATAAATGTAATTTTCATGTAAATTGTATGTGTGTATGTATATATCTAACATATAAAAACATAAATTTATAAATAAATAATTACATAGGCGCTACATGAAAGATAAATTGATAGATGTGTCTAATTAGATATAAACATAAATATATAACTGGGTAAGTTAATAAATATTAAGGTTACTAGGCAATTAATAATTTAGAAAGTTGTTTTGAAAATGCTCAGTAATCTAATTTACAAAATAACAATAACTATCAGTACAAAATTAAATTATTTCAGATATAGTAGCTTAAAAAATAATATACTTTTAGAATTTATTATAGGCCATTGGAAACGAGTAGTATACTGGCATATAAATTTTAAAAATTATATTAAAATTAAAGATGATTTTTTTTTTCATGTGTCATAGCATCAGCCGGGAAGCGATCCCACTAACCCGGGACAACTGCTTGTAAAGCAGCTGTCACTGATCTCTCGACCACCAATGCTTGACTTTTGTCCAACTTAGAAAGCATTTGACAACTTGTAATGCTGTTTTTTAAACATCGCATACACCCTTTAACCTGTTACTTAATTGTGGCTCTCTGCTGTATTATTTTTTTCAACTAAATTTTCCAGTGAAAGCCATTGATAGTATATGTTTTTAGAGTATTAAAAATGTCCTGCTTTTTTAGCAAAGTGCTTTTTAAAAAATATGTTCTATTATTTTTATATGCCTAATCCAATACTTGATTTAGTAACATCCCATTTTTTTAATCTTAAGAACAATAGGAATGGTCTTATCGTGATACTGTTATGTTTTTTAGAAACTTTCAAAAAATCCTACATTTTTATGGTGCCTTTGTATTAAGTCATGGGTAATTAATTTATTAATTTTGTATAAGTTAGAAAAAATATTATGCTTGAACGTCAAAAACTTAGGAATCTGTTCTTTAGTTACATCACCACTTTAAAATATCTTCTATTTAATTAAATTTGCAATAGCGCTATAACGTTTGTGTTCAATTTCCAAATTTATCTTTTTATTATAAAACTACTATGATTATTCAATTTATTCATACTCGTAAGGGAATAGACTCCAAGCTTATAACATCTTTTAGGTACCATGAGTGAAATCAATCTCAAGTTATTTTCTATATCATGCAGGAAAGCAATTCTTAGAAATAAATATTTTAATTAATGATAGTAAAGTATAATTTTTAATGAATTAATTGGTTTCAAATGTCATTCATTACAGCACTGATTCTTTGGATTTACATCGAAATACATATATTAAATTGTAATCCATTCCAGGCCACATCTAACACCAAAGGTATCATGTAAAACAATCATCGATAAACAATCAAACATATGAATGTTAAAATTCATATAGAATTAAATGATGTATGTATTGCATTGTTATATTTTAAAGAAACCTATAACTTATCTTTAAAAAAAAAGACAAAAAAAAATCCTGCAATCCTGTTAAAAAGACAAAACAATTTCAAAAAAGACATAAATATTCACATCCACAAAAATCTGGGCAATAATGATATAAAATATTAATGTAAGAGACTAAATGCTTACCCTAATCTTTCCAAATTTATCAGGTTCTTTGGTAAAATATAATTTGTTGCATTAAAAATTTATTGAAACAAAATTTAGTCACAGCGCAAACACAAAATAGTTCATTTCAACAAAAATTTTATTAACAATAAATAGTGATTACATACTAATAAAGGATAGATAAATGAATAAATTGTACAATAATATGATTGTATAATGTTCTATTTGTTATCTGGCTAGATTTTGTTATGAGAGAACACAAAATAGTTAGTGTTATTTAACTATTGATATAATATTTTTTTAAATAATAACCCTGCCGGAAGAGTCTCTATTTTAATCAATAAAGGTAAAATATCTATAATAATGTTACTTGAAACATCAGAAACGTATGCAATCATATCTCGATATTTTAAACATTAAAATTATTTTTTTTGTCAAGCATTATTAGTCGAGAGGTCATCGCAACTGCCTTGCAAGCAAGTAGTTGATTGCAGACGGTTGTTGGTTCGCCATCCGGCCGATGCTATGACATATGGAAAAAAAAAATTTTGTATAAACATTAATCAATCCAAATGAAAAAAAGAGATAATATTTAGTTTAGAAAATGATTAGTAATAAAAATTAGGTGGGTGGTGTCAAAGTTGTGAATGGAGTGAATTTGACAATGGTAAATAAAAATGTAACAATAAAATAATTAATCAAATACAATACTACCAATCAACAACTCATATCCCATTTAACGATATGGGTTGTTTTAACTATCAATAATACGATTTTATCACATTAAGATATTTGCCACTAAGTGCATAATCATTTTTTCATCAACATTGATTAATCGCACCGTCTTTTCAACTAATATCTGACTAAATTCTAAAATCAATACCATATCAATATTTTATTCATTATAATATTGTGGAAATAAGTGTAACACAAAAGATCATACAAGAAATTAGCTTTTCTATATCATTTCGATGTACAGTTAAATATTGTTGATCTATCAAAAATTATTCTTATTTTTAATATAAGGCAAGCAATGTACATATCTATTTAAAAAATTATGAGAACTTTACAATTCACCAATAAAATCATTTTAAAAAGATCTTCAAACCATATTTTATCAAATTATTCAAAATATTTTATAAAAGAAATTTCAAATAACATATATTAAAAAAAGATTTCTGTATCAATTAATAAAAGTAAAAAAATTAAAACACTAAAAATAAATACGATAAACTACATATTGTTCAAAAAGATATGTAGACTCTAAAATTCAAAAATATAATTGGATCATTTAATAAGATACTCTGTATAACTATATAATAACTGAAACACCGGCTTATTACATACCTGTGTCTATATATGTAATATATAGGGTATATGAGCACAGACTTTTACATGACCCACCACTCTCCACTCTATCTCATAACACTGATACACTTGAACACATAACATATATGTCGAAAAGATAAATAATCACCAATATACGTATTTCACGCTAAACCAGCAATCATCACTTGGTACAGATTATCATCTCTACACATATATGCTATAAGTGCTCAGATATATATTAAGATAGCCAATCTTCATACTTTAATGGTCAGGCTTCAATCCACTCCATACTTCAACTCTTCAACCATCCATCCAATTGAAAATCTGATGATGGAACCCCAAAGGCCACCCTGAGGCCGAGATTCTTGTCATACCCATGTTGACCTAAGGTCAATCTGACCCCATATGTACAGGACATAATCCATTTAATACATATACAAGGGATGGGTAAACATCTCTACTATCTAATAACTGAAACACAGGCTTATTATATACCTATGTCTATATATGTAATGTATAGGGTATATGAGCACAGACTTTCATATGACCCACCACTCTCCACTCGTATATTGGTGATTATTTATCTTTTTGACATATATGTGTTCAAGTGTTTCAGTGTTATGAGATAGAGTGGAGAGTGGTGGGTCATGTGAAAGTCTGTGCTCATATACCCTATCTATAAGCCTGTGTTTCAGTTATTACATAGTAGAGATGTCTGCCCATCCCTTGCATATGTATTAAATAAATTATGTCCTGTACATGAGGGATCAGATTGACTTTAGGTCAGCATGGGTGTGACAAGAATCTCAGCCTCAGGGTGGCCTTTGAGCATTCCATCATCAGATTTTCAATTGGATGGATGGATCGATGAAGAGTTGGAGTGGGGAGTGATTGAAGTCTGTCCATTAAAGTATGAAAATTGACTATCTTAATATATATCTCAGCACTTATAGCATATATGTGTAGAGATGGTAATCTCTACCAACTGATGATTGCTGTTTTAGCATAAAATATGAATATTGGTGATTATTTATCTTTTCGACATATATGTGTTCAAGTGTAACAGTGTTATGAGATAGAGTGGAAAGTAGTGGGTCGTGTGAAAGTCTGTGCTCATATACTCTGTATATCTATGTAATATGCCCAGAAAGATTATATTACCTGAAAGGAATTCATACATTAAAAGAACCAGATGATAATATTCTAGTGACTGGACAGGTGAATCATATAATATAGAATTATTTTAAACATCTATACACTTATAATAATACATCATCTCGGAACTGGCTGAAAATTTAGATTCAACGCAAATCATCTTTGATTTCTTTTGAAAATGTGCTTGAACAATTAAATAATTTTTAAAAAAAATAAAATTAATAGTTTTATATTTCATTTTAATTATCAAAATCCATGAAGTATTTGATGGATAATCACTTAAAAGTTTTTAACTTTTTAACTGTGAAATATATGGGTAACCATTTAATAATAAGAAAGTATTATTTACAATTGTTAAAAATCCTATGCTATCAGTTTATTTTCTCAAGACCTATAACAGTTGAAGATAACATGTTAAAATATTTTTTAATATTATTAAGTAAACTGCAATCCTTCTTAGCAATTGAATTACTATCTATGTATAGTTGTCTTTATGAATTCACTTTAGCATACATTCCTATTATATTAGGAAATAGTTCTAATACGGGTAAAAAGAATATTTTGTCAGATAATTTCTGCAAAGATTGATTCCAAAAGTATATTTTTTCTGGTGGCCTTAATACCAGTGCCACCTTTTGGATTTTGAGGTCCTGGGCACAAATGTCGAATGATTGCTCCCAATAAATAAAAAAAGTAAATAAAATCTTTAATTATTAATACAAGAAAGGAACATATACAACATTTATTCTTATTTAAATAGTAAAACTTAACTTATAACACATTAATATAAAAAAAAAATAATGTAACTTTATTTTCCTTGTTTTAATTTCAACAAATTTATCTATTATCTCAATTAAATTTATTTTCTATGGAGAGCAACATTAGGTTAGATAGGCTTTCTTGTGCATTATGGATCTTAAATAGTTTTTTTTATTATTATAAGCATTGACAAACCTATTTCGGATTCAGCATTGATTATCGGAATTGTCAATAAAATTCTTAAGACTATCGGAATTGTCAATAAAATTCTTAAGACTATACTTAAATTGAAAAATGCATTTCCTGTTTGGTGATTTTTTTTTAATATGTGCTTCATTTCAAAAATATGCTTTATCTTTATGTATAAGAACTGGCATCAAAGGTCAATCTCTCAGTCTATTTTATTAAAGCCTAAGGTATGTATTGTGTTGTTTGATTAAAATAAGGGTAAGTCCATGCAAGACTCCACTAGTCCTTGGTTCCTGAGCATACCCATGGTTTGACCGACCTTATGGACACTATTGCTTCGTATATAAACTAACAAATAACTAATATTATTCAATAAAATGTTATCCTTATATGTGGAATAATAAATTATGTAATAATAACAAACTTGTAATGTTCACGTTAATCTAAAAAGGTAAAATAAAACTAATAAAAAAATCTTAAGTGCATTAAACCAGCTTTCAGAAGATTGCTGCCAGAGTTATAGTGCTGAATAGGATTGCACCCATTAGAAATATGCATTTATATTAGTGAAGTCCTGTATGTAAATCAGACACACTGTAAATTCTATACTTTTGCTAATGGGACACAGTAATCTTTTTATTGATGGAAATGAGGATTTCTTGCAATAGCCCAAGCCTCTATATTTTCTTTTCTTATCATCTCTATTGACACATATTGTTTTTACATTGGAGGAAGAAAAGGTGTGTCCCATAGCAAGCTCGTGATCGGAAAAGATTGAGCTGTATCCACGATTTAATTTAGCTTTGTTGTATGAATATATAGTGGACAACTCTTTTGATCTGTTAGCATGAGATTCTGCCATAATATACCGACTTACAGAATAAGGCAGAGCATGTATGATTTGGAGGAGTATGTCCAATGAGTATTTTGTCTTTTGTAGTATTTAAAAGTTTAAGTGAGGGGAGCAATCTGAAGCTAACTCTGTATGTGTCCATGCAGATGTTTCAAAGTTTTTGCAATTTGAATGACATATTGCAGGCTTATCCATACAGATAGATCTTTTTAGTCATGGGCTTTCTATTTATATACACCTTTTTCCCATCTGTTGTAAGAACAATATCTGCTGAGATGGATGATAGCAAAAGAAATATAAAGAAGTTTTGACTATTGCAAGGGATCACCATTCCATCAATAAAAAATATTCTTGTGTCCCAAATCAAAAAATGGAACATCTAATTTACATAGTGTGCCTGATTTATATACAGAACATTGCTAATATAAATGCATATTCCTAAAGGGTGCAGTCCTTTTCAGGACTATGATTCTGGCAGCAATCTACTGAAAACTGGCTCAAGATAAGGATTCTGGCAGAAATCTACTGAAAACTGTCTCAGCGCATTTAAGATTTTCTTATTAGTTTTCTTTTACCTTTTCAGATTAAATTTAGCATTACAGGTTAATTATTATTAGTTTTCTTTTACCTTTTCAGATTAAATTTAGCATTACAGGTTAATTATTATTACATCACAGTTGACAATAAATCCTATATAGGTCAGGAATTGTTCTTTCATTTGAGAAACCATTACAAGCACATGCTTCTCAAAGCTGACACCCCCTTTCACTATGCCATAAACTTTGAATGTCAACTCTGATCCTGGCATCAATCAGGCCATGCTACTTAACAAACTAAAAGGCTTCCCTGACCACATCCACTCCGATCATCATGCCATTCCCCAAGTTCCTCCTCCTCCACCTAAGTCAGTTCACCATCTCCATCACTCTTAACATGATCAACAAGCTGGCCTCAGATGTTTACATTATTGAGAGTCTCTATCCAGTAATATTCATCTCTTTCCTTAAGAAAGATCAGCCACCTACCGAGCTCAAGAGTCTTAGGCCCATTTCAATGACTCTCCTTATAAAGCCTATTGAGTCTACCATCAAAGAGTCACTAGAACAATTTATATTCCCTGCCTTTTCTGCCTCACAGTTTGCTTGTAAGAGGCACTATGCTTTTGGAGCTGCCACACTCTTTAAGATGATCCTGAGCATGTTAGGTAGTCTCAAAGTGGCAGGCCCATCATTCTCCAACTAGAATCTGGGCAGCCTTTGACTCTGTTAGGGTTGACCTGCTCCTTGGTGTCCTCATGGACCTTAACATTTAAGAGGCCCGCCTTTCCATCCTCCACAATCCTCTGTCCAACAGAGAAATCCTAGTTACTCTGGATGGGAAAGTTTCCCCTGGCTTCACACCTAACATATCTATCCCTCAGAGCTCTCCACTGAGCACTTTGTTGTTCACCACATTTCTAAATCCCCTCTTGCTCAGGTTTGAACATGACCTTCCTGGAATTCTCATTTCTGGGCTGATCAAAAGCATCAAATACCTTGCTTATGTAGATGATGTGGTTGTCTTCCTTCCCTCAGTTGTTTTCATTCTGCGGCTTCAACAGATTCTCACCTGGTGCACTGAAACATACAGACTGGAATTTAGCAGTGACAAATCAGTGGCCTGGCAACTATCTTCTAATAAACAAATCTCTTTCACCTTCAATGCCAAGCCACACAACTTCCTCAGATTCTCCCCTCATGCTGTCTCCTAAGGACATGAAGATATGGGTCCAAAGCACACTGTTTCAAAGCATATCATCCACCCTCTGCACTATCACAGACATCTACCTTTCCCTTTATGGGAAAGTCATCATCCTCAATCTTCTAGTGTTTCCCAAAATAGCATATTACCTCCCCATTGTTATACCTACACATTCCTTTATATCCAAAATCAATGCCCTTTGCATCCATTTTCTCTGGGGCAGAAAGGTGGTGGCCATCACCCTAAAAAGAACTTGTTTTCCTAAAAACCTCAATGGGTTGGTCCTGCACTCCATCGATACTTTCCTGATTCAGGGATCTCACAACATTATCCTCACATTCCTAAGTCACTTTCCTGCCAATCTTGTGCATATCATTATCACACCCACTCCTCCCAATGGTAGTCCCAGATCATGGACCTCTCTCATCACCAACATCCTACAAAAGGCTGGCTTTGTTATACCATTCATCAGTGGAAAATTAAAGTATTGGGAGGTTTTCAATCAATCCACAGACTTCTCCATTGTCTCCCCTACATTCCTCAAACTTTTCAATGCTCAATTAATACTGAAAATTCAAAAGGTGGTCTCTTGAGGCAAAATTCCTTAATTTCTTCCTCAAACTCAACCTTCACTCCCTTCCCACCAATCAATTTTTGGTCAACCATGTGGGTTTCACCAAGATCTCTCCCCTATGCCAGCTCTGTAAAACTGACAATGAGACCCTCCAGCACTTCCTACTTAAATGTCTATTTCTGCTTGGAGTGAGATATGTCATCAATTTCTGCTATTCCTCACATAGGAACCATCTTCAACCTCCAAGAATCCTTAGAAACAAGGGTCTTTGCAAACTATGTGCTATTATTTGACCAGAGAGTATACTGGACCTAATTTGTGCTCTCTCAAAGCCAGAGATATCAAACTAGCCCCACCTCCACTCCTCACAGACCCTTTGGCAACCCTCCAACTCCCATCCTCTCAGCCTCTATCATAGGACTCAACCATTTAAATATTTGCAACTCATACAGCCCTTGCTGAATGAAGACATGCATCTCAGACTTCCATTTCTGATTTTTTTTCTGTAAATTATATAATGGCTTGGCTATGTGTGCTTTACCCTCTAGGAAGTTCTCAAAAATAATTTACAAAACCCAAAAATGCCTGCAGTTGTTTTATGTTACTAGGCTTACTAGCTTCTGACATTGCTTTGACTTTTTCAGGGGAGGGCTTTGTCTCAGAGCTAAAGACTATGTGCCCTAAAAACATTAATTATGTGTACTTTCATATGCATTTTTGAGTATTTAATTTTGTTCCCAAATTTTCTAGTCTTTGACAGATATTAGTTAGATGATTATGCAATTCATTTTCTGATTTTGCCATAATTAGTATGTCATCAAAATAAAGGATAATGCATTCAAATTCACTAAGCAGTCTTTTAATTTTTGCTTGGAATATATTAGGAGCAGACACTATGCCAAATAGAAGACATTTGCATTTAAATAGATTTAATTATGAGTAGTCACTGTTAGAATTTCAGCAGCCTTATTTGTTACTGGAATTTGATGAAATGCCACATATAAGTCCAATTTAGCAAAATATTTTGATTTTTGCAGTGATGCTAATATTTCTCTAAAGTTTGGAATGGAGTAGACATATTTATTTATAGATTTGTTGACAGATATATGATAATCACCACACTAGTGCATCTGTCCATTAGGTTTGGTGATAACAATCAGAGAAGTCATCCACTCTGCTTCCACTGTTTGTTGTAGAATACTGTTTTTCATCAACTATTTTATTTCTTTCACTACTTTTTTTTTAAACAAAGTGACTTTTTGAGGTCTGCAAATTATTGGTACAGCCTCTAGTAATATTTCCAGTGACACCAGTTTAGTTTTAATAATTCCCAGTTTGCCATTAAAAAGTTTAGAAAAATGATCCTGTATGTCTCTTTCACTGTCAATTTTTTTGACCATTGAGATTTTAATTCCCAGTTCAGAAAACCAGTTATGACCAATGAGATGGTTTGTGGAGGTGTATACAATATATAGAGGCAAATTTGAAATTTTGCCCTTATTATTCATAATTTGAACCTGGATTACATCCTTAATTTATATTTCTTTTCCATTTACTTCCAATGCTTTAAGTTAAGTATTACTAAGTTTAGAGGGCTGTCTTATTTCTGCCATGATTTATTCCCATTTGATTATGGATATTAAAGAAATGCTACTACTGCTGTCAATGTCCATCATCAGGGGTTTTTCATAAACTTTGACAGTAGTAATAAATTTATAAGATGTAATATGTTGGACTATTTCCATCATTTATGAGTGCATATTGAATGTATAGAAAATTTTAAACTTTTTTTAAACTTTTCAAATACAAACAACTTGTTAGTAATAACACACAAATAGACAATACAGGTTAGTAATTTGTGTGTTATTACTAACAAGTTGTTTGTATTTGAAAAGTTTAAATAAAGTTTAAAATTTTCTATACATTCAATATTCACTCATAAATGATGGAAATAGTCCAACATATTACATCTTATAATATACCATTATTACTAACCTTCAGACAAATAATAAATTTATGTCCTTGATATCTAACTGTATTATTTATAATAGTATTTTTATTTGGATTAGACTTGATTTTATTTATACCCTGTGTATTATTTTCTTTAACTTGGTCGACTGTTTTATTTTCACCAATTGACCTACTTTTTTACACAGGCTATATCAATTATGTTTAAAATAGCATTCTTTAGATATATGACTTACTTTTCTGCAACAATAGCACTTTGATTGACTTTTATTTGTCTGTTTAACAATTTTGTTATCGGACACCTTTCTGTCGGGTTTTTCAACATTAAATATTCCTGTTCAATCATTATCAAATGACTTTTCAAAACAAATTCTTTTGCTTGATCCAATACTATTTCATGAGCTATACTGCATTTGACAGCTTCACAATAATTTGTGTCTTTATCAGCCAATAACTGCTGCCTTAATCTATCACTATTCATTTCACATAGAATTGTTCAAGTAACACCTCTTCTAGATGGGAATCATAACAGCATTTTTTGGGAGATTATGTAGGGTTGAATTGTAATTATGCATATTTTCATTTCTGCCTTGATGGTGATTTTGAAAATAAAGTCCGGTGATGTGCCTAGATGGGTGACGATTAAAATAAGTCAATAAAGGATCTTTTAACTCATTGAAGGTTAATTGTTTAGCAGTGTGTGATTCTGCTTATCCGATAGCTATATGTATGATCTCTTTTCCTGAAAAACATAATAATGTCACTGTTTTATATGCATCTTCAACTACTCAGTTAATAAAACAATAATTTTCAATCTGCTGAACATACAAGGGCCACTCACTTGCTTCTCTGACATCAAATACTAATATTGCTGATTGCATTTTAAGCAATTTATATAAACTAGCATGTTTAAATACTGTACGATACTTCAATAATTCTGCCTAACCTAATTGGCTGTCAGCAGACTGCTAGGATTTGAATAGAACTGTCAAGACTGTGCCATTGCAATAATTCTGCCTAACCTAATTGGCTGTCAGCAGACTGCTATGGTTTGAATTGAACTGTCAAGATTGTGCCATTGCAATATCTGAATCTAGATGGATATATAAGGGCCTAGATTGGTAACATCAACTGGATCAAAAATGATTAATAGGTTTGAGTGTGTGTTATCGCACTCAATAAATATAAAGATTTATATAAGGAAATACATAAATATGGTAATTGGAGTTTTTTTTCCCCCCCATTTTGGGGGGGTATAAATTTTTTTTTTAAAAAATTTTTTTAAAATTTGAGGGGTTTATATATATAAACTTATATGAGGGTCAATAGATGAATACAAATTATTATATAAAAGTTGATTAAAACATAAGTTACTTCACTATAAACTATACATGTTAATACATTATATATTAAGATCCGAGGGCTTACATAAATTATAATCAAGATCTGTGAGACCTATATTATTGTCTCTAGGTCTATCTTGGTTATGTTCAGAGGAAGACCTCTCCACAAATGAGCTGAATGTGAAGTAATGTGATTTACGGCACACTGGCACATGCATCCATCCTTAGTACTTCACTTCACAAGTTGACACTAGTTTTTTTCCTGCTGACCTGGGTGTTAAAATGTCTACTTCCATTGGTCATCCCATGTTATGAGGTTCAAAGTGGCCAGTTTGGTTATCTACTTTTTAATCACATAATAACTTAATTACCAAATTCCCAGAGGTAATTTTTGGCTTAGTTTTTTCCCATTATTACTGACTAATCAGTTATGTACATTCCACTACTTCGATATTATCTTATGGTTACTAATTATTTCTAAATCTAATTAGTCTTTACTTCATTTAATTAGCAACCATTTTATTTCATTTTACAATATTAATAGTTAGTGTGAATGCTTTTAGCATACTCATACATACTTAAATATTTTATAATAATTACATCATTATATATTGCGTGTATATGTATGGAATACACACACATATTTAGCATTATTTTAATACATTTCCTGAATAAAAGCAATATTGATATACTTTTAACCATTACTTAAAATTTAAAGTAGTTTAAAACAAGTACCAGATTAATTATTTATTACGGATTTCAAATCTATGTGTATCTCAAGTGAGTCACTCTTTCGAATTAACAAAATGTATATTTGATATTGAACAGCTCTTTTTATAAATGTATGTTTAACCTTAAATTTCTGGAAAGAAAAAAATTAACAAATTTTATTTATTTTACTTAATGCCAATTTACATTCATATAGAAAAACTTTAAAGCTCACTTAAAAAAACACATTCAAATAATATTTTTTAAATCTTAACTATTTTTGGGAGAAGAGAGAGGAAAGAAGGGACAATTTTATTTATTTGTTTGTTTATTTTTAGTTTTGTGGTTATTGATGAGAACAAAAAGACATGGATAGAGAGAAGGCGTATACAAATACGAAAAGCAAGAAGAATTTTTCCAAGACAAGGTAATATTTTAATAAATTTAATAAATAATTTAAAACCAATTAAAATTACTTATATTTTTTATAGCAAAAGGTGAAAAAATACAATATGGCGAAGCAGAAAGAACAGACATTTTAGAAGAGACAAAAGATGCAGAAGGCATTAGTGGAAGAGTTTTCATTGAAGCACCAGATAAATTTGATAGTAAGTTATAGCCAATAATAAAGTTCACTTTTGTCTAAATTAAAACAATAATATTTTAGCATCTATTCTGTAACAGGTCATTATTTAAAATATAAAAAATAAAATATTTTTAATTAAGGTGCATAATCTATTTTATTAGAATATTAAAAGACAAAATGAGACAGAGATTTTAAAGATTAAAATTTTAGAAGTTCCTACTTTTTATCTTACCTTGGTTATCATTTTGATTTTTTTTTCTTGTATTTGTAAGACTATTTTTAAAAACAAGTTTTAGCTTTAAACCCTAAAAATAGTTAACTTTGATTAATGTAGTTAATTAATTTTGCTATTTGTAAATTTTAATGTAATATATTTGTAAACAAACAAAAAAATCAAATGTTTGTGTTTACAAACAGTTTTGAAAATAAATATAAAGAGGAACATTGATAATTAATTGTGTTTTAATGTTTAATTAGTTTTGCTTTTTATTAATAAAAGAGCTAAGCACTTTAGTTTGCAACAAGAAAAATAATCAAAGAACTATTGGCTCTTGAAAATGCTGTACATTGATATTAAAGCAATAAAATAATGTCTGATGGCAATCATTTTATTACACTCATGATCATTTAAATTTAAACCCACGATACAATTTTTATTAATGATACTGTTAACTGCTTGGGACTAAGCCACCATATTGAATTTGTTAAAATACTGGCCTGCAACACAATTTTCATAATAACTTCAGTTTTAATTATGTTAGAGCAAAAACAATTACATTGCTAGAAACTAGAAAAATTACGGAAAACAATAAGTATAAAATAAATAGTGATAACTATATAAAAAATAAGGGGAAAAAAGAAATTTCCACATCCAAAATAATTATTATTTTATTGTTTGTTCATAATTTGGAAATTAACTTTAAATAAAATTCAAATTACAGCTTCATTGATAATTTCTTTGTATTCCTCACGAAATTATCTTTCTAAACATGTATAACATGTCTTACCTGAGATAATCCACAGCTTCACAATCTCCAAGAGAACTCAGATATGACTTCTTCATTTTATCTTGTACCCCAAATGTTCTAAATGTCAAAGGCATCTATAAAGAAAAAGATTCATCCTAATAAAAAATACAAAAGAAATCATCATAGCAATTGGATTCTTGTCTAAAACTAGAAATTGTAGGCTACTATCTATATCACTGATAAAATGAGTTTCATCTCTTCATTTTATATTTTTTTGTGTACATGAGTGATGTTTATATATTATTTATGCACACAAGTGATGTTTATATTCTTCATGCACAGAAGTGATGCTATCTTGTTGTATTTATTGTATCATATAGATATAATTTATTTGTATATAGTCAATTTGCTAGCTATAGACTTGAAAATAATGTTATAAAACATATAGCAAAACCAGAGTGACTCCAAAGCATGAACAAGAATAAATAAAAACATAAACAAGAATCAAAATTTGATTATATCCTTGCATATGTGATCTTTGTATACATTTTATTATTAGTTTTATAACTCATTACTTGAAAACACAAACATATTATATAAACATAATTATAAATAATAAATTATACTTTTTGAAAATTATTGTTTTTATAAAAAAATAAGTGGATTAGTGTAGGTAGAAGTATAGAAAATTGCGATAGATATGAATTCTATATGAGCATAAATAAATATATAACTACAAACTAATGTGACACTAAAATTAATAAAAAAGATATTTTTTTCAAAAAATAAAAATATTTAAATATTAAAAAAATTAAAATTTTACTTACAAGTCATTACATTGAAGCTCTATTGTAAACCTTGTTTGTGAATAACATGCGGTAAATGTTAACTTGCTTGTATTCCGTAAACCTTTTTTTTCTTCTTTTATCACTTTGTGGTAATTACAAAAATTATCAAAAAAGAAAAATAATCAAATACTATGGTCGATTAAAACTATTGCCAAAAATCCAACTTTCAATCAATTTTTTTTTAGATAAACATTTTCTGAAAGCTACGTCATTAAGCTATCAAATGCCCATATTTGGTTGACGTTGTCATGCTTATACTTTTTATGTCTGTAAAGAAAGAAAACAACACGGCATCCAACAAGCACCCAAGGAACTCCTACAGCACTCATGGATGTTAAACTGTAAATTACCATATCCTGGCAAACCACTTATAGACCTCTAAACTATATTCATGAAAAGAGTATTAAAAAAACAAAGAAAATTGTAAACATTTCTACAAACTAAGTAGAGCACAAAAACTTGGAATTGTTTTGATAGAATAATTGAGTCTATTACTTCTCTGTTAAATATCTTATTACAAATTTCTTATTGTTCAGAAACACTAAAAAGTAATATTTATTTATTTTAATATTTTTGATTATGATTTCTTAAACAATTGTTAGGCAAATATTTATCTATTATGTTTTAAAAATAAATAAATAATCGAATAGTATTATTAATCGAGAGTTGATAAAAAGTTTTAGGAGTTTGAGCACTAGAAGTGCTGTCAATATTGGAATCGATCCCTCAATTTACTGTCCAAAATAGTTTACCACTGCAGTGAATTATATAAGGCATTATAATTGTGATGATAAATATTATATACAAATATCTTTGCAATGAATGGCCTGTTTTATTTGAATTATTAGTAAAATCTTTAGTAAAGATGAAGTTTATTCTATCAAGATCAATATTTGTATCACATTTCTATTCTTATATCCATGTTTGAATTATAATTTCAATTATAAATTAAAATATAATATAACTTTTTATAAATTAACTATTTTTTTAATTAATGATATTTATTTTGTTCTCAATTTTCATAATCTTTATTACACCTGTGATTATATGTTTTAATATTCATATACGGAATTTCACTGTTTTTTCGAATATGCATGCATATTACCAAATCAGTGTTACATATCATATAAAACAGATTACGATATCACTGTAGTATAAAAGTAAAGTAATAATGATGATAAAATTTTTGAAAGTAAATTAAAGTACTAACACTACCATATCTAGAGGTCCAAAATGAATGTACCATTATGTATATATATATAAACAATAAATAATAATTAACGGTATAAACCATTAATTATTTATGTTTTTATATATAATATTTTATTTAACGTGTATTGTACTATTATATATTTATATATAAATATTTTTTTAACTATATAAATAAAAACTATAACTTTAAAATATTTTATACAAAAAAATATTTACTATTTTTAAAAATAAAATTAATATAAAAATATTTTAATAAAAAATAAATTAAAATAAAAACATATTAATTATTCTTAATCTATAAATAATATTTTTATTAATTATCTAAATTTTAATTAAAATCATAAATTGATAAAGATAAAAAAATTAATAAAAACACCAAAATCCATGTAACTGAAACACCAGAATTTAATATTCATTGAATCCTATGATCAAATGATAACTAAAAATATAAAACAAAATATTATGATAATTTTATCTTACTATATAATAGATTACAATACTATATTCAGATTTCCATTTACAATATAATACAACCACTACCTCTAATTCCTGACCAAACATACCATTTCATTTCAAAACAAAATCTATAATATCCAAGATACTTCTCAATCTATTAATCAAATAATATACATCACTATCTATTACTAAAATCACTTAAAAACAAATTATATTTTTTATCAATTATTCATTTTTTTTATATATCTAAATATTAATTTTATAATTTTTTAATTATATTTTTTTAATTTATCAAATATAAATTCAAATAATATACCTGATATCTAAATATTTATTCATTCTTTTTTTAACAATATCTTATGTGAATATATTTATTATATTTCCCTCTATTTTATAATAATTTTTATTTTGATCATTTATTTATTTTAAATTTTTTATAATCTATTATATCTACCCAACATTTTTAAACAAATCTTATTAATTAAAATTATCTAATTATATATTTTAATTTATTAATAATCTTATTATTCATTTTTGTTATTGGTTCAATGATTGGATATATTTGTTAATTAGTAGATTATATGATCCACTCAGATTATAGATATCCACACATCCTCTGTTCTATATGTTTTATCAAAACCATCCATTCCTATGATTTTTAGTTTATTATCTACTTCTCAATTCACATTCTTTGAGATCAATATCTTCTCTATTTCTACTTATTATTAGATTACATTCCTGACAATATAGTATTTTTTTTCGTATCATCTATTGAATACATGAATTATCAGATGATTCCATTGATTCAAATTTTTCTACTTAATCAGGGAAGAATATTTTCCTTTCAAATCAACCTATTATCCATTCATACTCGACCCTCTAAATAAATATAAACTCATTATTTCAATCTACTTAAATTTAGAATTAAGATATTAATAAATATTTTTATTGTTAATTTCTATGTTTTATTTTGATATTTAAGATATAAAATTTATAGATTTTATCTCTCTGAGCTAGTGACTTGGTAATGATCAGAATATTTAAATAAGAATCTTACACATCTCACTCTATAATTTCTATCAAAAGACACCCTTACATATTTTTATCATTTACTTTCATTCATCCAATATATATATATTGAAGCAGTCAGATCTGAGTTCGATCCTAGCTTCATGACATCTAGCCATAAGCCCACTTCAAACCCTAGTACTAACCTTAAATTTCCGATGCAATGGGGCTTTATACGTTCAATCCACGCTAATTACCATAAAGAAAAACTATTACATAAATGTGTATTAAAATTAATTAGTTTAAGGTTTAAATTAATCGATGATATTAATAAATTTATGATAAAATTATTCATGAATTTATATATATTACAACTGCATGGATTGTGCATATATATTTATAAATATTTAAATATATATAATTGTTTGAAAGTTTCATTGCATCGGGAATGTTTTATTTTACTTTAAATAATTTGTTAAAATTTTAGAGATTAAAAGCTACATTCTTTCGATAAGCTTTCAGATTTTCCCTTTCCAAAACAATGGGTAAAGTTTTATTAATTGGAAAGGGATAAGTATTTAAAATTTAAGGATTTCCTAATTAAAATTATTTTTCTGATTTTAAGAATTCATTTTCTAATTAGAAAATGAATTCAAGTTAATGAGTTTGAAAGCCTTATCGAAGGAATGTATCTAAAAATAACTAGTAAATTTTGTAACATTGATAATGAAAGAAGCACTAGCCTGAAGGCACCAGAGGACAGTATAAATAGCCTGGAAAAGTTTGGAGAAAAAAAGAAGCCATCTTTGTTGTATAAAAGTGCCATTAAATTCTGTGTGTCTTAAAATTATGAATTCAAATGGTGTTTCTATCATGGTGAGGGGCTAAAATGTCAGGAATCTGGCTACTGTGCCTGGAGTTCCCTGAAAATCTTCAATGAAGTTGCTAAACCTTTTTCCGGACCAATCATGCTGCCGAAATCATGAAACATCAATCAAAATGCTGTTCACATAATTGACCAAATGCATGCCTATAATTTTACCAACTTGGATGTGTAAACTAAGGCACCAGCCCTGGAAGAAATGGTAATATATTTCCATAATGAATCGTAACTTTCTGGCCAGTTTTCCAAACTTTACTTTACACTACCTTTAAGAGCTCTTTTCATTCTTTAATGTAAACCTGTACAAAACTTTCTTTATTTATGCTTTTTAAATTCATGGTAATTCTCTCAACCTCTAGTCTTTAACTTTCCTTTCTTACAATGGTGGTTCATTTATTATATTATATATATTTATTGTGTGATTTATTAATGTTTATTTTTAATTATATGCCAATAATCCTTCGACTTGATGAGCTCCTTTGTTCCATTTGCTTTATGCAAATAATATAATATTAAGTCTAATAGTAATTCTCACCCATTAGAACTAAATTTATACGTCATCGAGTCGAAAGAAATTATTAAATGTTTACTATTTTTATAATTGGCTAATAATAAATTATTAGCTTCATTTCTAATCTATGCCCCAGCTATTTTCTCATTTCACCAATATTTATTTACTCATATATAATGTTAAAATATTTTGCAAAAGAGGGTCGATAAAGGAATCAACTAAATATATTGTATTCTAATTCAAATTGTTTTTACTATCTATTGAGATTCAGGGAGGGCACGATGTTTGGGGCATAATTAATATAATTTTATAAATATTTTAAAATAGTTTTAGCTAAAAGTTCATTTGACTTTAATTAATTTGATCAAGTCGTCACTTAGAGCATTCTATAATAAATTGGATTTTATTATTCAAATGGTGACTATCAAGTCATCATATTCGAACATTGCTGACGTAGAGCAATCTTCCACTCTGTAGGCTTGTTGGTGGTGATATTAGTGATATTTTAAATTATAGAGGAAGAAAGCACTTCCTCCCCTGCTCATGTTATATTTGGAACACCATAGGTTCATAGCTATGACTCTGCCTGGTTTTCCCCGTGTTCCCCATCTCCTTAAAGGGCAGTAAGACTTGTTAAATGCAAGCCACTATACTACTTAAACTACCGACCAGCGATTATCTTTCCTGTTCATTTTATAGCTCATAATTCATCAGCACCATTACCTCACTGTTCCAGTAAAGCCTGCTCTTATGCTCGTAATTTGTGATGAAGTGATTTCAATTAAAGTCAAACAAATTCTCAGTTATCTCAAATTAAATACGTTTTCCAATAAGTTATGCCCTAAATACGTATCTTGCTCTTCATGAATGAATTTGCGAATGTGAAAATAAATCTCACATTCTTTCATATAAAATTAGAATAATAATTTCCTTTACAACTGAATACCTTTATCTGCCTTTATTTTTTTGTTGGGGGCATAGACAGATGGAATTCCATAATATTGCGTAATACTCATTGGCATATAATAGGAACTGCCATTCTTATTATAATTATAAACTCTGTTTAAGGCTAGAGGTGATCAATATAATCATCATTTAAAATTGAACAAAACCATTACTATTATTATTAAAACATTTTATTAACACACTTGGTTTCCAAAGTCTTTTATTCAATAATTATTTAATGTTAAGGCTTGCTGTCTGTGTTTGGCAACCCTAACATATACATATGATTCAATTTAAAATTATCTTTGGTTAATCTTGGTGCATAGCACTGTGCCATAGATTTAGATCATCCATTGATCTGAGCTGGTAAGTTGGGTTTGAATTCAGTTTGGTTCGGCTGAGTTTGGATCCGACTTGCAGTTTAGGTGGTGGACGTTTTTTGACCGGTAATATATATATATTGTAACATATTAAAGAGAAATTCAATTGTATATTAAAATATCATTGGATTTGTCAAAAATCCAAATATTATTAAAATCTCAAATATTCAAATATTATATTCATTGTAACTTAATAAAAATGATCAAACGATCCAAATGTATTAAATAATTAAGAAACGATTCAAATATGAATATTTGGCTTAATAAACGAAACAGAAATTGTAGCTTTTATTTTATATGAAAGAGAAAAGAATTAAGTATGCAACTTGCTGAGCATAAGCTATTAAACAAATAAACGTGTTCTATAAGTAGTCTTTAAAAATATTAATTCAAAGAAGTTGTAAATAAACTTAATGAAACTGATCAGAATTTATTTAAACTTATATTAACATGAGCATAAGCTATTTAACCTGAGTAGGGGCTATTAACCAAAAAGATCAGACTGAGTTATCAATCATATTAAGGGTCATGGGATTAAATGAAACATACTCCTGGATAGTAGCTATATAGCCATAAGGTCAAAAATATTAAAATGATGAGTAGGAATAAATTAAACATATTTCTATAATTAGATTTCTCAAGATATCACAATATCAATAATTATAAACAAATTATTAATAACAACTATTATAACTCAGGTATATGGAAATCAAGTGAGGTGAGTACACTAGTAACTCAATAAAATATCTTCTCAGGTATACAGACAGTAGATTTTATCCACTTTCATTTCTTGGTTTGATGTTAAGTGCATATCCAAACAAATACCAAGTGAATATGGTCTAGCAGGGTGCCACTAGATTATCTGAATCTAGACAGAGTTATATCTAATAACCTTTTCACATGTACCAGGTTTGAATCCCTTTTTGGTACTTTATTTCTAATAAAAATAGGAGATTTTTACTTTTAGAGCCATATCACTGTATGCACTAATATTTAGGTGAACATAAAACATCCTTAAACCAAAGTGGAATTCATTAGACATAAATCATTTGTTAGATCTTAGCATAACAAATGTGTTTCAATATTTTTTTATAAGTTTTACTAGCTCAGATTACTATTGATTTAGGATGGCAATTCACTCATCCTTGCATGAAATAGATGAGGGGATAGTGGTTATAATAATACTAAGAAATCACTAATTATTATGGAATCAATATTTATTTATGGCCTTTAAACATATTAATTAAAACGTTGATGATGATAATGATAACGATAATGACAATGGTTTCAACCACAGCTTTAGGACTAAGCTTAATCATAAAACCTAATTGTTATAAAGAAATTCATGATTATTGTTAATCTTAGCATATTTAATCATATTTTAAACAACTAATATTCAACCATTGATGATGAATGATCACACTTGATAAAGACTACTCTTAATGAAATATATACGCCTCGTTTAATAACATAAAATTAATATTTATTACTGCATTTCTAACATATACATAAAATTTTCTATATTTACATGAAAATTTATATTAACAATAATAACAATAATCATAATCGACTGTTTTAAAATCATAACATTAAATTTTAAATTCTTCCCCCTTTCCCATAAATGTATTTCAAAAGTATATTGTATTAAATTGGGTAACCGATTTGTTAAAATGTTCCATCCACAAGAAAAGTATTTCATATAAAAAAAAATATTCACTCATTGGCACACATACCTTATAATCTAACATGTAAGCAGAATGTTAAAAAAAATGTTAGTAGAATTGAAAGAGCAAGTTTTACCGAACAAGTTTTAAATTATTTTCTCCCCCTCTCTTCTAAGCGCAGACATGCTATATTTCCTAAAACAAAATAATCTAATATTTTAATACTACTTATTACTTCACATTCATTCGCAATTATACACATATAAAAATATTATTATGTAGGTGTGTGTTTACCCCGTAAAAACCAAAATATTATTTAAAACCAAAATAATAATACAAAAAATTATTTTACACATTAATATTTCATAACTGTAAATCAATAAACAAATAATTTTGATACATTCAAAACCACTTATGAAGCTCAAGGTTATTATTGGTAAGAAATTATTGGTTTTAATCGATCTGAATTGTCTTTAAAAGTTCTTTAAATAAACTATATCACTTTATAGCTAAAATTTTATTAAGACTCTGATATAAAGAAAATAGATATAAAAAGTCATATTACCGATCCTTTGTTTTGTGGCGAACTTCCAAGGGTTCAAACTTGTCTTGTATAATGTCTATATTTCTGCAGCTACCATTTCCATTTTACGTTGGAACAATCTCTTTCTTGAGGTGTATAATTGTTTGATGATGATGATTCTATTGTGGTTATTTGCTTTAGTGGACAATTTGGAAATCATTATATTAACTTTTCTTCCCTTCCTGTCAAGCATGATTCTTGTCGTGAATGAAATACAGCAGTTGTTTTCACATTGTAATTTTTCTGGGGTTCAAACTCAGTTACTGGAACAATTAATTGAATTCGATGATTAATATTTATCAGTAGATTAATTCATCTTTCTGATCTCTTTCGAATGCAGGTGAATGTTTTCTTCTTTCCATTTAAAAACATCTTATTTCTCTGGTCAGTTGAAAGGTGTAGAATATTATTTTCCAGACATGACATTTTTTCTTTCCCATATGATGTGCTAGATGATGATGAGTCTGGTAGATAGACAGAACATATATTAATTTTTCCTACACCACCATCCTTATATTTTCAACATTCAAAACTTCATATAAAAATGATTAAAAAAAAAGGTTATCTAGCAGAATTAAAAATGTTTGTCTGCTTTAGTTTCAATAATTTTTAAAAGTCTCTATCACAAATGTTATAATAATAATAATCTAATAGCTCAACTGATTTTCCAGACTGCTTTTATATCCGATTTTTGAGTCAACTCACCCAATTAGAGTGATAGTGTGAATTGCTATTTTTGACCAATTCGTTTTTTTTTCAGCTAGAAAGTGCAATCTTTTTTCTTAGGAACATTAAGTAAAATCACATCTGGTTTCCAGACACTTTTGTTTTGAAAAAAAAATAGCTTTAATCCTTTTTTCTTACACCTAGGTAACATTTCAAATTTTGAGCTTCTTTCTTTAGATTTTAAGATGAGACAATTTCAAAATTAGACTTCCCACCAAGCTTAAGCTCCAAAATGACAAACAATCATTTACAAAAACAAAATTGCTACAAAAATAGATATCTGATTCAACAGATTTTCTCCCTTAACACAAAATTGTAAAAAAAAAAATAATTTGACAGATTTAACCCTTCTTTTTCTTTCAATATTTAATAAATGTAGATATATTTATGTGATGTAATAAAAAAAAATAATTTAACAGATTTAACCCTTCTTTTCAATATATAATAAATAAAAATGTAGTTTATGTATGCAATGTAATCACACACTCATTCAGATTATTTATAAACTGACATTAAAATAATCTAATTGCTAGCTTAGTAATTATAACCCTATATTTGCAATTAAATCCTTAGCTTTTAAATCCCAATTACAATTATAGAAAAGCAAAATAAAAACATAATAAGATATTAAAACTGATCAGGCATAGGTTAGTTTTAAAGAAAGTTAAATATCTGAAATATAAAACAATTCAATAGCTTACACATACACTGCCTATACATATGCGTTATAACTTTGCTTTTTAAAGAAAAATTAAAAATTGAATAGTTTAAATGTGTGTATTACCTTTCTATCAACACACAAACAATATTAATTGTTGACCCACTCTCTTTCTATCTAAAGCTTTTAGAACTGGACCTTGTAGGGTTTAAACTTGGATGCCCTACAACTTCCTTTTATATAAAAATGTGATGATGATTTTGTTTTACATTTTCCTACATGCACATTACTATAAATTTAGCTAGTGACTAAATTGTAATGGCACAATATATATATATATATATATATAGGTAGTATTTATATGTATATAAATTTATATAGTGACTAAATTGTAATGGCACAATATATATAATGATCACTAGATGGAGCTTACTAGTAGCTCTAAACAAGCTTTGTTTTTATAAGTGCCGAAAGAGATAGAAGATATATGATGAAGAGTCAATTGATTTATTGAAAGCACAAGTGGAGAGTATTTGTTCAAAATAAAAGTTAAGGAACAGTATAGGGAGATATAATACAGAATATCAATATTAAATGTTGAAATAACAGAAGATATCAAATTCAGATAATTCATGTTTTTCCATCAATAAGTTCTCATTGTAATGAAAAAATGGTAGAAATTTTTATATACATGTGTAAAAATCTTTTGATTTTATCAAATAAAAATTTTAAATTATCTCAGGTGAATTTAATGCTAAAATTGGAAAATTATTGAAAAATAAAATTGTGAATAAATTGGCTTATGAAGACACTAATGCCACTCGGCATAGCTTTATGAAATTTATATTTTAAAAAAATTGTATATTATAAATTTCTTTTATGAAAAAAGACGAAAGCAAAAATAATCGTAAGAATTGAATTGTATTCTAAAAATAGAACATATATTTTTAAGAAGATAATGTGCATAATATATTCGATAGAAAGTGATGATCTTTTATTAAAATTTAAGATACATATTAAAGAAAAAGTAAAGAGTCTAAAACTATTGAAAAGATAATATTGACTTTCGTAAATATACCAACGATATTAACAGAGTTCAAAAATGTATCAGGCCTGAAAACAAACAATAAGCAATTAAATAATACTGTGCACATAACTTCTACACTAGTAACTAGCTTCAATAAAAAATTTGTCTTTCAAATGAAACTGGCAATACATGAAAAACAAAAGAATTATGATATATTTACTATTCACTTAAAAAATAATATTTAAAATTTTGTAAAATAGTAGAAAAATACAAATAAATAATGACATAAAGTCTTGTCAGCACGACTGCCTTGCACTTGCAGGCAGGTGCCCGGGTTACGGGTTCGCGTCCCGGCCGATGCTATGACACTTAAAAAATAATAATAATGACATAAAGAAGGTAACAACAAAAAATGTTATTTAACAATAAAACTAAAAAATAGTAATGTGAATGAAGACTTGAAGTGTGTATTGGAAGTATTCTGCAAAAACTATATAATTACTAAAACAATAAAACATAGTAATTCCTCCAAATATAATCTTTTGAATTTACAAATATTTTAAATGAAGAGGTGAATCTGCCATTAAATTCATGAAAAATGGAAAAGCTCCAACAAATTTAGGAAGTTTTACAGATATTTTGCCTAAAATAGGTCAATAAATGAATAAATTGTTAACAAGGATATAGAAAAAATGTCTAATTGATTAATATATGGAAGATGACAGGAAGAATGCAATAGCAAAATTATTATTTAATAAGATGGAAAAAAATATTAGAAAAAAAAGTTATCAATTATCTGTCAGTTCTATATAAGATATTTATTAAATTCACTATAAATATTTTATAGAGAACTTTACATTCAAACTAAAATAACAAGCTATATTTAGAGGTGGTTATAGAACAAATTATTTTGTTTGGGAATTTTTTTGCAATAGTAGCTAAAAATCCCAGAATGTCATTAAAGAAAAAATCTATTTTTTTCCAAGATAAATTCTAGGTTTGATTACAAAATTTATATATATATCATGTCTCCATCTCATTTCTTATATTCTACATTCTTTTAACTACTAGATATTTTGGTATTAGTTATCTCGAAAGGTGTATAACATTAAAATCTATCACTGTAAGTAACTTTTGCTGCCCTTAATGGATAGATATAGCTGAAATACAATAGTATTTTATTGGTAATAAATCAAAATAAATGTCAATAGGAAAAGAGTTTGCTGTTTATTGAATGGAGACCTTTTTATTTCTCTTGGAGGAATTAGGGGAATCGAGCAGGGCAATTTCCCAATGTCCACTCCATACGTTCTTGTCGTTGCAGTTTGTGTAGTATATGAACACGGATAGGCTGCTCACCAACAGTCATTAGCCAGTCAGCATAGTGAATTTATTGGCTTTTTATGAGTTTAAGATCAAGAAATCCCATGGTCTTCTCAGTTGCCTGATAAGGCAGAATGAATGTATGTTTTTAATAGATATATACAATCCTGACAGGCTGGTGGCTTAAAGTGGAGGGTGCTAAGAATTTCCTGATTGTGGACCCAGGATGCCATTTGATGGTGACTTTTTATTTAGGTATTTATACACATCAGTTTCAAGTTAAGAAAAATTGCAAGAATTAAAAGAAAAAACTGTTTTAAATTAAATGGGACATTATTGGACTTTGTGAAGTTAGCAGAAAAGGTGAAGAGAATTAATTTAAAAGTGGACATGTATTCTACTACAAAGGCACAAATATTGGAAGTACACGTGGAACAGGATTTATTATAAATAAAAAGTGGAAAAAAACATTGTGGAGATTGATGGTGTAGCGGATAGAGTGGCAAGATTAGTTATTCAACTTAATAGCAGATATCAAATGCAGATAATTCAAGTTTATGCCCCAACAAGTTCTCATAGTGTTGAAGTAATAGTAGATTTTTATATGAATGTAGAAAAGGATTTTGATCGGACTAAACAACATTTTAAAATTGTTATGGGAGATTTTAATACTAGAAATGGTAAACAAATGAAAGATGAAAATTCGGTAGGTAAATTTGTTTATGGTAATAGAAATGAGAGAGAACATAGACTTGTGAAGTTTGCAGAAAAAGAAAAACTTCATACTATGAATTATTTTTTGAGAAAAATGTTAAAAGAAAATGGACATGGAAGTATCCAAATGAAGATGCAACCGATTATATTTTGACTAACAGAAAATACATATTTCAAAATTGTAATGTTCTTAATAAATTCAACACAGAAAATAATCATCGATTAGTAAGATATAAGATACGTGTTAATGCAAAACTAGAGACAAAAATTAAGAAAAACAATATTTAGACTTGATATTACTAATCTTCAGAAACATTCTAATGAATTTATATTAGAACTTACAAATCAGTTTCAAGTATTTGTAGACTTTGAACATGATTCAGATTTGAATGAAATTAGTAAAAAAAATAACTGATACACTTTTAAAAACTGCAAAAAAGAGAGCTGGCAGAAAAAAATCAGCAATTTACCAACAAAATTTTTACTGAGACTAGAGAATTTATGAAGAAAATAAGGAATATATATATATATGATGCATTTAAAAAGGAGTGAATATCTCGAATTTTGTAAAATGGTGCGAAAAAAGAGTTGATAATGATATAAGAAAGTATAATTCTGAACTAGAAAGGAAAGCTGTGGAAGGAAATAAAAGTCTAAAGAGTGTAAAACATTTTAGTATTGGTAGGAAACTTATACCTGTAATAAGATAAAAAGATTACTAAAAAAAAGAGATGTCATCATGAAATGGGTAGAAGAGTTCTATCAAGAATTATATAATAATAAAGAACAAGTACCTCCTACATTTATTATATCTTCTGAATTGCCCAGAATTTTAAATGAAGAAGTGAGACATGTAATTAAGTTTACGAAGAAAGGAAAAGCTGTAGGTAATGATGGAATTATAATCGATATATTAAAAGAAGCAGGTGAGTAAATAGAAAAAATGTTGGCAAAATTATATGCCATATGTTGAAATAATAAAGATGTACTAGTTGATTGGAAAAATGCATTTTAATATTAATATTTTAAAAAGTTGACAAAGAAGATATTATTAATTACAACCTATCAGTCTTTTATCAGTTCAATACAAAATTTTTACCAACATAATTACAACTCGTCTACAAATAACATTGGATTTCAACCAACCAAGAGAGCAAGCTGGATTTAAAAGTGATTTTGGTACAGTAGATCATAATCCAAGTACTGACATAAGTTATAGAATGGACCAATAAATATAAGTTATGCTTTGGATTTGTAGATTATGAGAAGGCATTTGATTCTATAGGCATTTCCTCGGTGATTAAAGCATTGTATCATCAAGGTATAGACCCAGAATATTTATAAAAATCCAACAGCAACAATTAAATTTCATAAAAATACTAGGAAAGTTTACACTGAGATTAGTGTAAGACAAGGTAACTCCATATCTCCAAAACTATTTACAGCAATACTGCAAGAAGTATTTTGTCGATTAAAATTAAACGTTAAAGGAATAAAATTAAATGGATATTTTCTTAAGTCATTGAATTTTTGCAGATGATGTAGTTGTTTTTCCAAATAAGGCATCACAACTTCAAAAAATGTTTCAAGAGTTATCAGATAAAAATAAGAAAGTAGGACTATAGGTTAATGTTAAAGAGACTAAAGTAATGTTCAATGGATTTTCTCAGAAGATGAAAATAAAGATTGATTATGATGAGTTAGAAGAAGTTAACAGCTACAAAAAACTTGATCATATTATTATTACAGATGGATATATAATGGACGAAATTAATCATAGAATTAAACTTGGATAGAGTGCTTTTGGTAGAAATAACTTAATAATAAAAGGAAACATTCTTATGTGTTTGAAAATGAAGTTTTTAATAAATGTGTTTTACCATTTCTTACTTATGGATCTGAGTCATGGACACTTAATAGAAGAGCAATTCAGAGACTTCAGACCTCTCAAAGAAGGATGGATAGATGCATTTTAAATAACAAAAGATTGAAAATGCAAAATATGGGTAAGAAAACAAACAGGTATCTGACATCATCGAAAGAATTAAAAGACTGAAATGGAGTTGCTGGACATATTGGTAGAAGAGATGATAATATATGGACAATTGAAATCTTAAACAGGATTCCACAACATTGTAAAAGACTTAGAAAGAGATCAAATGTGAGATGGGTGGGTGAAATAAGAAAATGTGCAGAGATGAAGTGGAGAAGAGAAGCTAGAGATTGGAGAAGATGGATTAAACTAGGAGAAACCTTCATCCTGTAGTGGTTTGATAATAGTTGACATGATGATGATGAAAAATAAATTAATAATAATTCTAAAGTGTATGATTAATCTTAACTGAGAAATTTGTATAAATATTTTTTGTCCTCAGCAGTCAGATGGATCTTATTCCTACCTCTCTCCTATATATTATTGACAGAAATAAAGTATTTTCTACTTCCACTATTACACTTGCTGAGTAGGTTTAACTATTTCTCATTTTCAGTTTTAAACATTGATGATGTTGGGATTGAAATAGTGAGTAATGATAAATCCAAACATTCAAAATTTTACATTTGTATCCAACATAAATAGTATTATAATCTCACATCATTTTAATATTGCTATTAATAGTATCACTTTACATTTGTTTATAAAGAATGAAAATTAAAAGATTATATCCATGTAAACAGAGATAACCTTACCCCTTGATGTTGGAAGGAAACTGTTAATTACTAATAATTGACAATCCACCTGAGATTAAACAAATCATTAACCAGTAATAGCTCTTTTGTTGGAGTTTATTGAAGAAAATGAGAACTTCTTTCACTTCAAATCCAAATTTTTATGAGGACTTAAATCTGAAAAGCTATTTTTATAGATATGAGAATGCAGAAGAATAGCATATTACTTGACATCTTGCAAATAATAATTCATCATCTCCAGAGAGTTGTATACTTGAATTTCTATATTTTTATGAAATTTTTAGATTGATAAAGAATGGAAATTAAGAGATTATATCCTTGTAAACAGAGATAACTTTAATTTTGGATGTTATCAGTAAACTATCAATTATTACTAATTGATCATCCTCCTGAGACCAAACAAGATTTTTTATTAACTTATAATAGCTCTTTTATTTGTAATTATTAAAATAAAAGTGGATCTCTTTCACTTCAAACCCAAATTTTTATAAAGATTTAAACCTTGAACAAATATAAATTCAACATGTACAACTCTCTGGAAATAATAATTTTTATTTGCAAAAATGTCAAGTTGGGTGTTATTCTTTAGCATTTTTAGACTTATAAAAATAGCTTTCTAAGTTTTAATTATTATATGAACTTGTATTTGAAGTAAAAAGGGTTCTCTTTACTTTAATAAACTTTACCAAAATAACTATTATAGATTAATGGAAAAAACCTTTTTAACCTTAGGAGGATTGTCAATTAGTATTAATTGATAGTTTCCTGGAACATCGGGCAGTAAAGTTATTTTTGTTTACATGAATAAATTTCCATTTTTTATCAATCTAAAAAGTTCATGGAAAAATATACATTCTCTATATATAAATCAACTAAATTAATTTAATTCTGATAACTAATTCTCACCCTATTTGTGAAATTTTTAATATACCTATCCTCACGTTGTGTCTAATAACTCTATTATTTCACATCAAATAAATGTATTCTTATAATTGATTTATGTTTTTATTTTTATAAGTTTCATTTTATTAAAATTCCCTCTCTTTATCCGGTAATATTATCATATTAGATTGTATTCAATGCTATGTGATCACTAGAACTTCAAAAACAATCACTAGATTATTTAACAATACAACAGATAGCTTCTAAAATCTTCTAATGTTATATTTATTTTTAAAAAATTAATAGTTATTACAATGGAAATATTGATCGTTAATTAAAATTAAAATGTACTTCCTATGACTTTTATTCTGTCAACTTTATCTCGATACCTAACCAAACATGCAAAGCAATCAACTGAATAGCTTTCAACAAAATTTTCTTTTTTTGCTAAACCCACAACTAATCCAAAGAATACATCTATATGCTCTTATCAACTTCATCATTAACAATTAAAACTAATTGTTAAAAAAATATATTACCACATATTTCTTTTTATTTACTTTTGTCCCTTCATTCTTTCATATCACTCAAAATAATTATGAAATTACAAGGCATGTCATCATCTTAAAGATTAACTTTATACCAACTAAAACACAACCAGGTATTCATATTATCCTCATTTTTATGCTGGCTCATCTGATATAATTCACAAAACCATTGGTTTATCGATATCAATAGTGTCATTTTTTAATGAAAACATTCATTCTCTGTTGTTTTTTAATAATTAAGAAACATATATATTGCTCTTCTATATCATAAAAATTTTCCAGCCTCTTGTTAAATATACAATATGTTCGTTCATTCTTTTCTAAATATTCAATATCAATCTGCAAAAAAAAAATACTTCAATTTCTGTTTTGATCATATTTTTAATGTAATAATCGAGGAAATAAAACTCTATAATAGATCATCTAGGTTTTATTGCAGTTTTTATTTTGGCTTTATAATCAAGCTTCTGGAAGTCTATCTGCATAATATTCACTTCTTTGCAGTATATATTGGGTACATTACTATTCATTTGTAAACCATATTTTCCAGATTTTTTTCTTCATAAATTTATTTTGCAAGAATTCCCTCATTTTTTATTAATGTTTTTAATAAAGTATGCCCTTTATGACTTACTTAATTATTAAGAATCACATTTTTATATTTTCTGTTCTGTATGGAAGATTGAGTTTTGCAATCAAATTGATAAATTAATCTATCCTAAAAATTTTATTTATATCAAATAAAATAATTTTTTGTTCTTATTTATCATAATGGTTATTTTTATTTATTTTCTCAAAACAAAACTGCCAAAATATTTTTAGCATAATCTCATTCTAGATCAGGCTGCAAAATTTCAGGGATGTTCAATTTAGTAATAATAGATTAAATAATCTAAAAATATTTATATTGTTCAAAATAGTTGTCTAAAGACATGTAAACATCTTTTTTCTCAAAAGGTAAAAGTTTCATAGTTTACTGAAACAAAATGTTATTTTGATACAGATATATGCTTGATACTTGCTTTTATAAATTCTATATTGTAACGATATATAAATATGCCATTACATTAATTTAAAATAAAAACTAAGTTCGCAAATAAAAATAAATTTATTAAAAATCTAAAAGCTAAAAAAAATTAAAGAGTTGTTAAACATATATTCGCACAGATGCAAAACTTTAAAAATATTTTTTTTAATAAATAAAAGTATTTGAACGTACTTTGTTATAAAAAAGTACAAGATTTAAAGATAAAATATTTTTGTAAATGGAAATGATTGTTTTATAAATTAATTGAAAAGCCAGCTAGCCCTTGGGCTCTTGTATAATTAAAAAGTCTGATGAAAGATAGATAAGAGAATAAAAAGAATTAGCTTGACCAATGGAAGCACCAAGCCTCAGCCCGGACCCTAATGAAAATGATGGATTAGTGACATTTTGTTGGTGGAATCTGTGTGGATACTATAAAAAGAGTAATATTGAGTTCCAGACAGTTCCAGCTTTTTTGTGTTTGAGATGTGTGATAGGACACACATATCACACTCTCTTTTTTAAAAAAATGAAATGACTATAATTCTGAAATGAAACCAGTTAAGGTCACTTCCAGAACATCAGATCAGTCTTCCAATGGAGACACCATGGGAATTAAAAACAGGAACCTGGACTCTTCTACCGTGAGCTATGAACTTTACAAATTAACAAAAGGAAAAAGTAATTAAAAACTTTCATCAATTTTTTTTAAAGATTCAGCTAATCTAATTTTTAAATTGAACTCTTATTTGATTTTCAAATTGATAATTAATGTTTAAATTATATATATTTGAGTTTGCTAAAAAAAAATCATTTCCATTTTTTTTTATTTTTCTATTAATATTTATTTGTATAAATTATTTAAATGCATGAAATTTAAGTTGGGTATGAATGTTGCATGGATTTGTTAGTGGTTAATTATGTTGTGGTTTTCATATTCGATTAGAATATATGTCATCGATGTCAATGCGGCATCTTATGATGAATGCCATTGGGTTTCTTGTATTCCCTCTGCAATTGATGTTATCAATGAATTTGTATTTTGATCGGTTATGTTTATTTTGAAATGTTTTTGACCGTGGAATCTATGCAGCCGATCTATACTCAACATTATCAAACAAATTTTATAAAATTCATCTGTGCGAATGTATATAAATGTTAAATTTAAGTCGGGCATGAATGGCTATATATATTTGTAAAGTTATATATATAGTTTAAGGGAGGGTAATCTTAGGTTATCTGTTTCATAGTTAAATTGGGTCAATGGATTAAATGTATTGATGTAATTAGTAAATGTAGCATGAGATCCGCTACGGGCAGGATTGCATATATGCACCACACACTTTCTGTTTGCCTATGGATGGGATTGTAAGTTGGCAAAAAGGACCGCAGTCCCTTCCTATGGAGTTTTTTTATTGCTCTTCTTTCCAGATAGATGTAGTATTCCTATCTGGACAAGAGGCAAAATTTCTTCTTTAACCATGCTGTTCAGACGTATATTCCTGATGGTATGGTTTGTGTTACCGTATTTCATGTTGCATTGAATACATCGATAAATCAGATGGATTGACGTTGGTTTGACTGCGAACTTTTTGGCCTAAGGTTAAATCAGGGACAGAATATTTTCTTTTCAAATGCAAATCTATGTAGTTTACTCATACTCGACAATCTTAAAATTTTAAAGTAATAATTTAAATTAAATGATTATATATGTGCGTAAATAAATATTGTTTGTGTGTTAATTACTGGCAGTGGCTTTTACTTTTTTATATTTAAGATATAAATTAGAATTTATAAATATAAATCTCTGCTACTCTGCTGAACTAGTGACAATGGACTAACGGTCTAAATATAAAATAAAGTGGGATCTTAACAGCTCATATCTGCTTACTTTATAAATTTTTCTAGGTTCAAATGCCTAGATGGCGCCCTTGTAGTGCAGATTACGATAAGATCCGATCTTCACTTTCTTTTGGATCGTTATAATATATAATTTTAAATCAGTTTCTTCCTACTTTTTTATAAAACCATATTTCTTTTCAATTTTTGCGATTACCAAGTGTACTGATTTTAATATCTGGTTCAAGGCTAATGCTTACCCATTGGGTAATAAATTATTTTGGAGAATTTCTTTAATAAAATTAATTCCAGTTTTTTTATGCGTTTATAATATTATAGGAGAAAGAATATTAAAAATTTGTTTCGAATATTTTTGTTAATTACAATGCTAATTTTAATTATGTTATATAAGAAAAAATATTTTAAAATGTGATATAAATGATTAGATGATAATTGAAATATAAATAAAATGTTTGATGCGGTACTGTGATGTTTGAGAAATCTAAAATGGTTTATTCTACAAAAGTTAAAATATGTAGATTATATATAAAACGATCCGGAAATATCAATTTCTTTTGGCTTTTAAAAAGTACTTTTGTCTCAAAAAAAAAATGTACAAAATAAATGCTAAAAATGAAAAATAATGTGGATAGATACGATTATGTTTTTATTATATTTTTTATATTTATTTCTAATTTCGAATTGTAGTAAAAAATCAATAATTTTATTAAGAAGTTTTGGTTAACTTAATAAATTGGACATTTAATATCTCTTTAGAAAATTAATCTGTCTTTAAATTACAATTATTCAGCAAGGTTTTTAATTCTAAAATCTTAAGGATTGTATTCGAATATTGTGTACTAATAAATACAATTGACATGAGATTTAAATAGAATAGAAGATAGGTATTTAGGGTAGAAAAAATATTCTGCAAATTAATTTAAAATGCCCGTGTTAAATTACAGTTAGTTCTAAATCTACAGTTAGTAGGCTAATTCTCTTGTGTTTTATTTTCGATAAATACAGTAATTTATTTACTGAGATTGAAAAACATTAAAGCTCGATAAAAATGTGATTCAAAAAGCAAATTAAAAATTTCAAATTACAGAATTAACTCTATTATCCAATAGAAAAGTTATGGATCGTTATTTGATATAAACTATTAACACTAGTAATAGGATGCTTTAATTCCAAAGTATTAATTATTAAAAATTTGTTTACCTAATTATGTAACCATTTTATTTTTGTGGATAATATTTTTGGCTTTGTAAATAAAATAAATTCATTTATATGCAAGTTTGTGATTAAAAAAAATTGCGTATTCGCATTTTAAAGTATAATAATATTATCTAAGAAAAGTTCATATAATCCATACTATTTGCAAAGATAAAATATTATGGGATTATTTGATATGTATAAATTAAAATTAAGTTAAGTTTTGAAAATATTTCAGCTATTAAATGGTTAGAAGACAGCGTTATAAAATTTTTAATCTGTATTGATTTTTTGAGTAAGATAATTTTAGAGTATAAAGGAAAACTATGAACGTAGCTATTGGAAAGAATGTACGTATATACTTCAACAAAAATCAATAAATTAAAAACTAACTGTGATAAAACACAGTTGCTGAAGCTTTAACATAAAATTAAAAATATAAAGCTGAGCACTTTCGGGGGACTTAAGCCTCCGTAATCATAGCTCAATATAAAATAAATACAAAATATAACCTCTTATTCACAAGCAAAATGCGCACCTCAAATAAAATGTAAACTAAATCTAAATAAATAAATAAATAAAAAATACAAAATAAATAAATAAATATTATAACGTCCATATTTTAGAAATATTAAAACAAGAATCCTTCTATTAATAGCATTGGGATTACCAGCTATAAAACAAGCTTCTTTATTCTTACGTTGTACGTCATTCTTTTCCGTACACACCAATTTTGCCTCTACTGGTTGACATAAATGTCCAGCCTCATTTTCATGTTCCCCAAACACTGAATTACCCAAAGATTTAGTTTTAGTACGATGATATAAATATTTATGCTGTGAAACCCTATTTAAAATATTGGTTTTAGTTTCACCATTATAAATAGAACAACAATCTTTATGAGGAAAAGAGACACTATAAACCACATGCTGTGTTAAATTAGATTAAATTTTGAATTGTTAATCAATCAATTCGTATTTGGAGGTGAATGAAAAATTACTTGAAAATCTGGAGATAACTTATTAATTAACTGTTTTGCAATAGAATGAATATATGGCAAAACTTTACACGAGGTTTTTCCATCTTGTCAGGTTTAAACTGCAAATTATGTAAAAATTTTACAACTCTATTATTGATAATTGAACGTTTATTTCCAAGTTTCACTAAGTCCTCAATAAAACAAATAAGATTTTCTTTCCTATGTGCCTCAAATTTACAAAGATGGTGGTTTCTATATAAAAATGAATTCAAAGGTGCCAACTTGTGCACTTGAGGAGAGTATGAATGTGGATGAATTAAACCCCTAACTTCCATAGGTTTCACAAACATACGGTAGTCCAAATGATCTTCTGTTCTATGCACAATAATATCTAAATATTTCACTTCCTGTAATGCATCTTCCCAATTTATTGTAAGATTTAAACTGGTAGCCTCATGAATACTACTTTGAATCTCCAAAATGATATTTTCAGGAGCCACAATAAATATATCATCTACATATCTAGGGTAGATAATATGTGATACAGAGTTAATAAATGTAGGAATAATACTACACTCAAAATGGTCTAAAACTATACTGGAGAGAATTCCACTAAGACGAAGGCCCATAGGCCAACTATTCATCATTTGAAAACAAGAATCTTTAAATGTAGCCACTAAATTTTCATCCAGCCAAGTCAAAAATCCAACAATAAAGTCAACTTTATTAGATGGAAAGACTTTATCACATAAAGATAACTTGACTATATCTATTGACTGCTTATGATCAATGGACCCATACATTTCCATAACATCCAGCACTGCAGATTTAAAATTAGAATTAATTTTAGCATCTTTAATAAGATCAATAAATTTAAACGATGAATTGACTGTAAACAACCCAAAACCTATAGCATCAATCAACCAACAATTAATCAAAACAGAAGTTTCAAAATAATGTACACTACCAAAATCTATCATTAAACGTAAAAATGTATCTTGTTTATGTAAATTAACATTTGCAAAAATTCTAGGAAGGGATGACGCAGATGGGTAAACGTTAAAATACTCTAATTTTGTTAATCCTTTCTCTTTTTCTTTATGTAAAACATTAGCAATAAATTTCTCGCGATTAAGATTACAATTAAAATCTTCAATCTTTTAAACTTTAATTTATCAATTATTTGGACTACCATATGTTTGTGAAACCTATGGAAGTTAGGGGTTTAATTTATCTGCATTCATACTTTCCTTGGCATCTTTGAATTCATTTTTATATAGAAACCACCATCTTTGTAAATTTGAGGCACATAGGAAAGAAAATCTTATTTGTTTTATTGAGGACTTAGTGAAACTTGGAAATAAACGTTCAATTATCAATAATAGAGTTGTAAATTTTTTACATAATTTGCAGTTTAAACCTGACAAGATGGAAAAACCTCCTATAGTTTTGCCATATATTCATTCTATTGCAAAACAGTTAATAAATAAGTTATTTCCAGATTTTCAATTAATTTTTCATTCACCTCCAAATACGAATAGATTGATTAACAATTCCAAATTTAAAATTGAATCTAATTTAACACAGCATGTGGTTTATAGTGTATCTTGTCCTTATGAAGATTGTTGTTCTATTTATTATGGTGAAACTAAAACCAATATTTAAATAGAGTTTCACAGCAGAAATATTTATATCATCATACTAAAACTAAATCTTTGGGTAATTCAGTGTTTGTGGAACATGAAAATAAGGCTGGACATTTATGTCAACCAGTAGAGGCAAAATTAGTGTGTACGGAAAAGAATGACGAATGATGTAAAGCTTAAGATTAAAGAAGCTTGTTTTATAGCTGGTAATCCCAATGCTATTAATAGAAAGGATTCTTGTTTTAATATTTCTAAAATATGGATGTTATAATATTTATTTATTTCTTTTGTATTTTTTTTTATTTGTTTAGATTTAGTTTACATTTTATTTGAGGTACACATTTTTCTTGTGAATAAGTGGTTATATTTTGTATTTATTTTGTATTGAGCTATGATTATGGAGGCTTAAGTCCCCCGAAAGCACTCAGCTTTATATTTTTAATTTTATGTTAAAGCTTCAGCAACTGTGTTTTATCACAGTTAGTTTTTAAACTTAGCTATTGTAAGAATATGATATATTTTCATAAATAGTGAAGTTCACATTGTGTTATAATCAGTTTTATTTTGAGTTCAGTCAAACACTGATATTTATTACTCCCTAGATAATAATTGGATTGATAGTTTGGTTATTTTAAATAAAAATGCTTAATCTATTTATGATCTAAAGATTTTCTAAACTTGATGCAAAACAAATTGGAACCTTATGTTATTGATATGGAAGTCGATACACTAATTATCAACACAGGCATTCATTTGAATTAGCAAATGAAATATTTTAACTTTTAAAAGATAGTTTTTTTCTATCTTTTAAAGTGTACATTATTTCAGAACTTATCTTTAATAATGGATAAATTAATTTAAATTCTGTCCTAACAGTTTCAGTATTAATATCCTCATAATTGTTTGAAAGAATGAATAATCTCTAGAGCATTCTTGAATAATAATGGAATTAAGATTTTATAAAGAATTGCCAGTTTTTAATTACAAATAATATTTAGCAAAAAACAACTTGATATTTTTTATAAAGTAGTTGATGCTTAGACTAATATAAATGATATTTATGTATAGCTTATTATAGGTCATGTGACATCTGACTTGATTTTTTTATAAGCTTATTATAATAATTATTCATAATTAATATTATTAATGTAACATAATTTTTGCCATAAATTTACAATTTAGGATAAAGCAAAATAAAATGCTACCAAGATATTGCTGTCAATTCTTCAAACAAATTTATCTGTATTTATGCCAATTTTTAAAAATTATTGTTACTATTATTAATTAGAATCATACTTTGTTTATTTAAAAGTATTTTCAATATTAATAGCAATTATTACTACTGTTTAACTTACTGTTGTTATCAGAATAAATAGTTCATAATTCATAAAGATAACATTACAAACATAATTGCTGGAACATTGTTAATAAGATTTAGTGTTTTATTTTTTTATTTATAGTTGATATGATTAATAAATAATATTATATTTCTTCTTTTTTGCATTTTATTATTTTGTTATGCTTTTAAATTATTACTACTAAGTGACAGTCTTCCTATTCTTTTATTTAGAAAATACTGATGACATTTTATCTTCTTCTAATTAATAATAGAATTTTAAACTGTGAAGAAGATTATTAAATTGTCTAATATATTTTTAAGAAAGATAATAATAATAATAAAAGGCATTGTAAAAAGAGTGCAAAAAAGGAGAATAAAACAATAAATACTTAATTAACTATTTAATAACTATTGTAGACGCTGTAAATATTTGTCCATTCACTTCCACAGTAGTTCATTGTCCACCTGGATATTCCATCATAACTCATCTTGCTACAGCATTACGCATAACTTACCAAGCAGTATGCCCTAAAGAAAATGCTAAACTTCCAGAACGTGGTAGTCATGACTTCACATGTTTACAATATAAAGAAGCAGATAAAATTTTACAACATTGTAATGGTCAACAAACTTGTATAGTCAATGCAACAAACATCGGTTTTGGAGATAAGTGCCAATATGGTAAAAAATACATCCCATTACAGTATGAATGTGAAGGTAAATATATTATTGTTACCATTACTATTATTTATTAATTAAAAAAATATTGTTTCAAAAATAATTGGAATATATATATAATATAATCAGTGCCTATTCAGATACAAAATATCTATCACTGAATTCAGACTTTATCTTTATTTACAAGGTAGCGCTTCTGAAAGAACGTAGCGGTGAGGGGGTGATAGATATTTTATATATATATTTGATTATTAGTTTTATTTTTTATTATTATATTATTTCAGGCTCTACAACAGTAATTTTATGTCAAGATTCTCAAAAAAAGATTAAATGTACTGGAGAAAATGAAGCAATAATCATTCATTCTGCTTTCTGGGGAAGAAAAGAAAAGAATTACTGTGAACTTCCGGCTTCAAATGTTGACGTTCAACCACATCAAAGTGATCAATGTTCAGCTCCAAATGCTTTCAAAATTATTGAAAAACTCTGCATGGGTAAAAAAACTTGCGATCTTGAAGCAAAATCTGAGAAATTTGAAAATCCCTGTCCATTTACAGAAAAATATTTAAAGGTTTCCTACCATTGTAACAGTAAGTATAATATATGTAATAATTTTAATAATATTGTTTTAACTATTAATTTTGTATATTTTTAATTTATTAATTAGATTGATAAAAGAACGATTAGATCAATGGATGGATAAGCAAGTGGAGGGTTGGATGCTGAATAAATAGAGAGATAGACATATGTTTAGGCGAATGGATGAATAAGTTGGTTTGTTAGATAGATATAAGTAGATAGACATAGATAAATAGATAGTTCTAAAAATAATAAGACGAATAGATAGATAGATAGATAGATAGATAGATAGATAGATAGATAGATAGATAGATAGATA
>JAQFVV010006480.1:353862-436362 GCA_028023455.1 Epiperipatus broadwayi | reverse complement strand
TATATAATAAAAAAGAATGCAATTTTAAATGTTTGATTATAAAAGATATATTGTAATTCAATAAAAAAAAATGATAACAACTTTAAAAGTCCTATGCATAAAATGGAAAATGTTTGATTAAAATTTCATTAGGCTCAGGTGTTAATAAGTTGTAATATATCAGAATGTCCTGAAATAATATTTTAGACTCTTTTTTAGTTATATATCAAACGTTATTTTATATTAGTTAGATATATGTTTATTATTAACTCATTGTAATAATTAAACATTCTGTAATTAAGATAAATGAAATTGATGAATGGAAATGGAATTATTTATTTGAAAATAATTTATATATTGTAAAATACCTCAATTTAAAAGATTTAAAAGTATCGAACTAAAATAATATCAATTATAAGATGTTTATTAAACTGTTAAAGAATTTTATATTGATGCGATTTGGATCAAAGAATATGTTAAGTAAATTTTAATTTGATCAATTAAATACAACATTTTGTTAACTTTTTAGATAAAGATGCAATTCCAAAACCAATTGATAAAGATGATGATGATGATGATAGTAATGTAAAACATAGCGATGATGAAGATCCCAATGAATTTAATGACCTTAATATTAAAGATAAAGTAATTTACACCAATGCTACAATAGAAGAAGGTAATACTGATGTAATTAATTTTATGATTTTTAAAAATATACTGTATATAATATAATTAATTTTATGAATATATTATATATGAATGTGTATTGTGTGTATATTAATAACACCGATTGAAAATTAAATCAATAGTCAACCTCAAATTTAAACATTTACCACCAATAGTTTTCTTATCAAACCAGATTTCTCAAGTGCAAAAAATCTATTGTTAGTGAATTTTTTGTGATGAATGTACGGATTTGATGTGAGCTAGTGGTTTTATTATATTATATTGACTAGTTTGACTTTTAGCACAATATATATATATATATAACTATCATAACTTTGCAAATAAACAACAGTTATTACAGTAATCCGTATATATATAATACAAGCGTTAGCAAGTTTTTTAACTTGCATTTTTGTTTATCATATATATATATATATTGTAACTGGACAAGAACCAACCCCACTCTTCGTCTGGTTTATTTCCTGATGAGCATATTGCAGGAAGGAACTATCGATTGGAATTCCCAAATGCAGACATCACCTCACCTACAACAATATTTCCTGCTCATCAGAGGATGTTGCACCATAAAGACTGGAAGCATTTAGAAATTTATGTGTTTGGTTTCCCAAACGGCACCCCTAGAGTTCCATCTCACTACATCCTTACTTACCATCGTCTGGTTATGCCGAACATAGCTCAGGAGGCATGATTCTTGTGAGCATGGTGCAGTGAATATATAGTGATGCAAAAATGGAATTAAATGATTAGATTAATTTTTAATAACAACAATTTTATTTAACAGCAATTTATTAGCAAGTGCTTCTAATATAGTTCATTGTTTGTATCCATGTGAAAACTCATTTTAGTTCAGTTATGAGAAGTCATTAGCAAGGTCTTCTAATGTAGCTCATTATTCGTATTCACATGAAAACTCATTTTAGTTCATTTATGAAAAGAAATCCAGAAGCCTTTCACATAAGTATACATATACAATTAACGCATGAATATTTTTAATTATTTGTTCCAGGTCTGTATGTTCTTTTAGATAGGTAAATGGGTAATATCAGCAATTCCAGGTTGTGGAGCATTTCATTTTATTATTTTTAAGAACCATTACAGGTAGGTAAGCAGGTAATATCAATGATTTCAGGCTTGTGGAGCATTTATAATCCAATCAAGTATAGGTGTATATTTATACACCTACGTTTTATTATTTTATTAAGGTATCGCTAACATGTGTATAAGTATTTATGATTCATATAGCATTTTATTATTTTTAAGAATCATTACAGGTAGGTAAGCAGGTAATACCAGCAATTGCAGGTTTGTGGAGCATTTATAATCCAATCAAATATAAGTGTATATTTATACACATGCATTTTATTATTTTATTAATATATAGTTAACATACATATGAGCATTTATGATTCATATAGCATTTTATTATTTTTTACCATATCTTGGATTGACATTTCCATTTAACTGGTTCATTTGAAAAATTATTACAATTATTATTAGAAGTATTTCTATTATTTGAACATATCTTAAATTTTATGGAATAATTGGATTTAACTAATGAAATATATAACACATATATGTGTGTGTGTGAGTGTTTTTAATTAAATAATAACGATTTTCATTTCTTGTTTAAATTTTTAAATAAAGATAAATAAAACTATCTCAACTTTTGACTGAAGTTAATAATTGATTGTAAAACCTTTTCTTAAGACTAATAATTTAAAATTTTCTCTTTTTTGTTTTATAAAAATTAATAGTTATAATTTTAATTCATATTTTATTGCTATTGAATCATTTCTAACTACTTACCTCTAAATTTCATGTCTTTGTTTATTACTGCATTACTAAATAACTGGTGATCAGTCTTGAACAGCACATTAAAACTTCTAGGCAAGGTTTGGAGTTCACATGGTGGGCAGATCGAAGATCATATCATGATGATTTTTATTAAGCTGTTTGATGGTTCCATTGGTCATTTTTCTAGTAGTCTAGTAGCTAAATCTTGTATCAATTCATGAATCTTGTTTCGAATCAATCAACTATAATAATAATAATCTTCTACTGATTTTCCACACTATTTATATTTTTTTTCTCTGACCAATAGATTTACTTTACATGTCCCTTTTCTCCCATTGGTAACAGCTTTTTTATCCTTGTCTGCATTTTTTAACCCCCCAGATCATTGGACAGTTACTCTTTGATGGGAACAGACTTTTAATTAGTAACTATTTTCGATTATCTGCCTTCATGTGTTTTCAAATCTTGATTTTTTTATTGCCTGCGGCATGGTGATTTGATACCGACAGTTATTATGTCTTAGAAGTTTTCTTTAATCTGAGTTTTAATGTTTGAAGATTTTTTTTATTTAATTTTAATAAAGAAAGATTTATACTTTCTTTAATTGCAATTATAAACGTATTTGCTTTTCTTTTTTTTTTTCATTTTAAAAAGTTCGATTTACTTTTAATTTGACCAAAGCATTATTTTTAATTGGGGTCAAATTTCATTATTTCTTCCTCTTCTTTAAAATATTTTATATAATTAATCTTTTTTTTATTTTTGAAATATTGCTAGTCTGATTTAAATTTAACCTATGTCATTTTAACTTGGAAGGGGGATCTCTAAATTTATATGTGAAACAGTGTATCTGTTTCAATATATATATATATATATTGTAAGGGTGACTTACAACCAAGTACCCACTTGCACTAATCTACACCATACTAAGCTTAATCAATTAATTATCAAATAACAGTTACCCTTCATCAAACACACACACACACACATATATATATATATGCAAAACATCGCAATAAGCAAATTATTTTTTTTTTAAAAAAAAGAAAAATAAATTCTTAGATTTATACATTAACAAAATAAATACACTTACATATATACATAATATCACTAATCACAAGTGTCCTTAATTAACCAACATTGTGACATAGACAAAGATAAAACATAAAAGATGATTACCGGATATCAAGCATATTACTAAGTGACCAGACTTGAAAATGAAAAGATAATTCCAATAAATAATTATCTTAATAATATTACATCGTCATGTACAATGGCAACAATAAACAAATACTGCAAGCATAAGAAAAGTAGAGCTGCTTTAACCCTAACCTAGAGATATAGGTAGAGGGGTTCAAACATCACCTACTCCTCCAGATTTCTATCAAGTGACTTACTCCCCAAGCCTCATAAAAGTTAATTCTTTAATGTATGCCCAGTGGTCAGGGAGAGATGAGATCCAAAAGAGGAATTTTAACAGCAGATGGTTATAGTAGTAATGAATGAAAATTTATTGTTTATATTAACAAAGCAAATTAAAGGATTAAATAAAAGTGTTACAAGTTATTTCTCTTGCATCAGCACATATGTATATATAAATAAGATCAAATAGTGTGTGTATACAGTAAATTATTATTTATAAAGTGATTATATGCTGAACCAATAACTGGATTACTTTAATTTAATGGAGAGAGACAGTAATAAATATCCCTAAAGGTAATTACAAAGTATAGACACCATTTAACTAGTCAAATACAATTTAGACCTAATTTAAATATAGCCCTACTTTAACTTTCAAAAACTAAATGAGAAACCCCTAATAAACATTTCCCAGATTTACACAGTAATATTTTTATAACACAAAGACAAGGTTTTAATACAAAATGAAAAATAAATTATCATGGTCCTTGGTGAATATATTTGTGAGTTTGTGTTTATTATCTTGTTTTGGGTGTTTGTTTGATCTGATTCCTGCATGCTCATTTGGTCTTCTGATTTTGATATATTTATATTATTAGATGTTTTTTTTTCTTTTTCTTTTTTTCTGTTTCTATATCTATTTTTTTAATCTTATTGATATCTGTATATTCACTATTTTTTATATTTAGTAATTTTTTATTCATCTTTCCTATCTTATTTATTGTCTGCTTAGCATTATTTTTGTGGTCTGTCTAATAGCATTGCCTCATCTTTTGTGGTAGGTCCCAGATCTATTCCCTGCTCTGGTTTCTCTTGAAGCAGATCAGCTGAAGTTAAGTTGTTTTTATTGTTTGTGCAGTTTATTGCTAGATGCCATCTGATTCCACAACCATAGCATTGTGGTCTCAGGCCTTTTATTTTCAAAGTCAAAATAGCTTCCTGATCTATTATTTGGTTAGGGATGTTTCCAGGATTGATGTTGTCATTTAGCTTAATTTTAAAATGAAAATGTTAATGTAGATTGGAATAGGTGTGTCTGTGCAGTATATTGGTTTGATATCTATAGGTTAACCAAATGGCTGTATTAATTTTGTAAAATCTTGCATATTATTATTATTATTATTATTATTATTATTATTATTATTATTATTATTATTATTATTATTATTATTATTATTATTATTATTATTATTATTATTATTATTATTATTATTATTATTATTATTATTATTATTATTATTATTATTATTATTATTATTATTATTATTATTATTATTATTATTATTATTTTGAAATTTAAAAACAAATATGTTTCTAATAATTATAAAAATTTCTATTATGTATTTTGAAATCTTTTAATTAATTGGTAAATCTCTATCTAAGTGAAAACATGTATATCATTCCTTGATAAAACTTCAAATTTGTTTTCAAAATGATTAGACAGATTGAAAACAGCCACTATGTTTTTATCACCTGACAAAACCAAGATTATAAAAAGAGTGATTAAAAAAATGAGTTTTAGTTTGTCATGTAGTTTTTGTAAGAGCTGGCCAGAAGGCTTGGCTAATACTATTTTTGAAAAGTAGAATAGCTAGCTGCTGAATTGGCTAGCAGAATTGGACAGAGCTCTCATGAAGATGTAGCTGAAGTCAATTCAGGAGATCCAGCGGCAGTCTACAGTTCAATGGTGAAGTTTGAATTCACATGGAGGAAAATGACCCACTTCTTTATGTTGAAATTCATAGCTACATATTTGCATTGAGGATAGTTGCTTGCCTGAAATCTATAAAACCAAGACAGATTATCAAGCCGTAGACAGAAAGGAGCTCATGGAATGCCAATTTACCTGATTATACTTCCCTAATGATGATGATGATCACCTGAATTATCCCTGCTGATGATAACAAACCTGGATTATATGTTTTTGATGGACCAAAAATCAAGCTTTCCAAAAGAAAGCTTGAAAAAATTGGTATACGTACGTTGCTGTTTATCTAGACATGCAAGGAACCATTGGCAACACATTGCTTCACATATATAATGTAAGTTGTTTTAAATAATTCATTTTTTTTAAAAATGACATTCTAAAAAGAGAGATATATAACATAGAATAGTATCATCTTAAATTGTTTAAACTCTATATTTTTATAAAAATAAAAAAAAGAGTAGTGCAAATAAATAAATCTGGTTGAAAAAAACCTAAGAGTCAGAATTAACAGTAAAAAATATTTTAAAATCTTTTAAAAAAGAAATCTGTGATCTGAGACATATATAAAAGAATATTATTTTAAAATCTTTTTTTTTTAAATAATGTAGTCATAATTTTGCTTGAATTAAAATCAAAAAAGCAAATCTTTTAGATTAATTTAAAAGCATCGATAATTAATTAATCGACAATCAAAAAGTGACCCCAAAAATTATATAAAAATAAAAAAGTGGCCTATCATAAAAATGACTATTTCCTTTTAAAAGAAAAAAAGAAAACTATAATTAGTTAAGAGTTACTGGTTAAAAAAAGAACTTTTCTTGTCAAAAATTGACAATACTTTATTTTTAAAGAAAAAAACTAATAAAATTTGATAAACTGATTTTTTAAACTTTTGTTATTGATAGACATGTATATTTGTAAATTTTATGTATATTCAAAATGGAATGAGTAATTATAAAAATTATTGTTTTTCATTGTTTGAAAAAATTAAATTTGTTAATAATCTGTGCAATTCTATATGTGTTTTAATAAATGTAGCATAGGTATTTGTATAATTAAAAATATAACTTAAAAATTTAATCATGTATTATTGTAGGACAAGTCATATATGTTCAGAAATTACATGCACACATGTGTATGTGTGTATATAGAACAATGCTTATCAAGTATAATGTAAATTTTTAGTCATTTTTAAATTATATTAGATGTCAATTGAAAGATATTCCTTGTATATTATAAATTGTACATCAGTGTACAGATATATATATATATATATATCTGTACACTGATGTACAATTTATATATATATACAGATATATATATATATATATGTGTGTGTGTGTATTTATGGAAACCTATTAATAAGTATTGTAAACCATAGTAATAATTTGAATTGTGTATAGTAATTTTGTAAATCACAAATGTGATAATTTTTTTATTTTATGTTAATCGAAATCAGAAGGCTTCTAATTGTAGAGCGATATACCATAGATACTTAAAAATCATTTTTTATTGTTAATAAACTTATTCAATTATTAAAATTCTATTGCATCATTATCTTGGTCACTATAACAGTACTTGATCTTATATTCTCTGAGCTAGATCCAAGTATAATGGCTGAATATATGAATGGGTGTGTTATATTTAGTGTATGGGTATCAAGATGATATGGATGATAATCTCTGGGTTGTCCCAAAGAGGATATTATTCAAAGTTTATGCACTACATTATATTTTAATTTAGACTTATTAAAAGTTAAGTTTATAGTTGACCAGTACAAATAGCCAGAGCATTGATGATGATCCATATGTTTTAATATCCCAACATTATTATTTAGATGATTATGATATATTCTGATGGATTAGGACTTAAATGGTGCATCCAAAGTTATGTTTAAATAATTTCCCAAGTTGGCAAAGGTTTAATAGTTAGCCTGGTCTACAGAAAACCCATTTCCAATTCAGTCACCAGATTGACTATTGATTTATATTTTTATTGTTCAAATACAGTCACAAGGTGGTCTGTTGACTTTTTTGATTGATCATTTATGATGATGAATGGTCATTGCTTTTACTTGTAAAAATTACTAGTATTTACTTTTACTTGATAATCCTGGTTGATGTATAGTTAAACACAGTTGCTCTAAGGAGTAACTTATCTCTTCTGATCTAGCTGACTGATCTCATGCTCTTCTCTCTTGAATATATAAAACTGCTTATATATATGATAAACATTACTTTATCATTATTACTTTAATATTTTTTTTCTTTATTTAAATTAACATTATTTGAAATATTTTTCATTCTCCAGTTTCATCCTGATCCTCCATCCCCATACAATATGTATATTAATTATTTTAAATTTCTATTCATAAAATGAATCATTCTACAATATTTGAATAATTCCATGGATTACCATTTACTTCACAAGGTAAATGCTAACATACAGAAAAATTTTACTTTCACAAAAGTCAAGAATATTTTTACCACATTTTCAAAATAATTAATAAATACAAAAAAAGGAAAACTACATTATCCAATTAAACAATAATTCATTATAAAATTAGATATCTTATATATATATAAATAAGAGATTAAACTGTGTTATTTATAATACTTCCCAATGTTTCAATGAAATAACGTCTACCATTGACAGATGTTATTTTGTCAAAACATTGGGAAGTAATCATAAATAACACAAAAGTTTAACACAAAAACTTTATTTATATGATATGACCATGAAAATATTAAATATATTGTACTGGGTTCGATCCGCAGAAGATCTCACTGCATCTGTCATTGGTTTAGCTGGTTTCAAGCTAATTTCTAATACATTTATAATCTTATTTAATTATAAATATTATGTGAACGAACCAGCACATTCCAACAAAGTGAAAAATATTATTGATAGCTTTAACTGTCAATAATACCCACTATCAGATCGTGCTATGCAATGCATAACACGATCATATTTCCAAATCGTGGCCCACCTTGGCTGCTAGATTCAAACCCCTACTATCCAAACACTTTATTTGTTTCAGAGTAAATCCTGGGCTAAGACTAACGTGTTTGGACAGTAGATCCATAATCCAGCACTCGAAAAATCCCTTAAGTAGCTCAGTCTATTATTTTAATTCAATAACAAAATATAGTTTCAATTAGTGGTGAAAAGAATTGACCAACAAATAAAGTTTTAGTTTATAAGACAATTTATTTTAATTAACATTATTAAACTAATTTTAAACATTTTATAAATCTTATTTACTAATATAATTCATGCACATATATAATTTGCACACTATAATATCTTATGAGAAAGCATTAAATAATATTTGAAATTTAAAATACAATGAAATTAATATACTAGCACATGAATACACATAACATTTTAAATGCACATATTAATAGTCCATCTATGGGTGCTATAGAGTTCTTAAACTAGACTCTTGAGGCTTTATGAATGCGGTGACTGCTTTTTAATTGAGTATAAGAAAAATGTTATTACCTAAGATTTTAAACGTGGATACTTCTTGCTGTTTTCTGCTTTTGATGAAATATTTCTAGCGGTTAGATTTAAAGTTTCTTGAGGAGGTTTAATGCTTATTCATTGGTATTATTCTTGGAGACAGTTAAACATTGATGGAGGATTTCCAGTTGTTAAATGAACATTATCCTTTTCTGGGCGAGTTGGATGTTTTTACTGGAATCAGGCTAGAGACAGTCATATAATTCTGATGATTACCACTGCATTTTGATTCTGGATACACTGATATATTGAATGATTAAAGAAAGACTCAACTGTTTTCTCACACTCAACTCAAACTCGACTTAACATGAACTCAACTAACTGTCCAATAAAAAATGGGCTATTTATACATGAGACATGTTGTCCTTTTTGATATTCTCTGGCAATATCTGTTGTTGAAATTCCTTTGATAATCTTTAATTACGTGTTTTTGAAGATCGTTTAATTAGTAGCCATGCAAACGTGTTGTTTTTATATTTTTATTAGTAGCCACCACTGAGTTTTTAAATATATTTTTTTCCTTTATTTCATTTTAATATTTATTTTCATGTGTTTTTTTCAATATGATTTTAACATGCACATATACATGTATTTATTATAAATTTTATTAACAAGCTTACATTTACGCACATGTATAATTTATTCTAATAAACTCGAATGAAAAGAGATTTATATTTTTAAACTTTACATTACATTTTAACTGATAATAATAAGAAAAAACTCTTGAACTTCTCCTACAAAACTTTTAGTTTGCTTCTACAGCAAATCCCCCCCCCCTTTTAATTAAATAACTGTAACTTTTATTTCAAAACTCTTAAACTTTTACTTTTACATTTTCTTTTACGAAAGAATTTTTATTCTAATAATTTTTTTAAACAAAATTATTATGTGCCAACACAATATTGGTACATTACACCACCCTCCATTTGAGAGGAAAATGTGTCATTTTTGACCATTTTATCTCTGACAACTTTAATTTTTAATTCTAAATATTTATTAATTTTCTAAGTTTGCTTTTTAATATCTTTTACTTTACATGCTAAGGGAAATTTCCAATTATATTTTGTTTCTTTCGATGTTGGCTACATTGATTACAATGGTCTTAGTCCTGGATAGTGACCATGAGGACAAACTAAATTTGTGGCACAGGGATCCTTGGAGACAAGGCAGATGCAGATTCACTGGTTTATACTGACTTACATGTATAAAAACCGAAGCTTTGGTTGCCAATTCTCTTGACTGAACATTGACAAAGAAAAGGTGGCTGCGAAATGGCAGGATTTGTCAACTATCCATTCTATCTTATGCTTTGGAATGAGGTACTAGATATAGGGATTCTCCCCTGGAAAAGTGACTTACAATTTACTCTGTTTGTCCTCAGTGTGCATCTTAAAAGAAGAATGATTCCGATAAGTCTGTTATGGGTGCTAAATTTTATCCAGTCGACAGCTTTAACTTATTTTTATCTACAACTTATTTTGCTACTACCTCATTCCTTAATTTCAAACCCTTATACATACCTAATATAACTTAGATTGACTTTCATTAATCTTTATAAACATTACAATATTATTTTTAAATTTACATGAACATTACTTTAACATATTTATTTATATTACAGTATTACTTTTAAACCATTTGTTTACCTTATATATTAACATGTGTGTATTTAGAAAACTATTTTATTTTACAGCTCTTCATTATTATACACAGATTTTATTGGACTCGATTACTTTAAACCATTTATTTATTTCCTTTTATTAACTTGCATATATTCAAAAACTATTTTATTTTATTACACTACTTTATTTTCTACAGATATATTATACTTATTTGTTTATCTTGCTTCTATTCTACATATTACCATTATCTTATTCATTTATTTAATCCTACAAACTTTACTTTTAAATCATTCATTTGACCTATTTATTTAACTTGATTTTATTGATGATTTTTTTTTATTTATTTGAACTGTTTATTTACGATCATTTCTTCTAAATTAATATGTGCATGACAGGAAAAAAAAATATTTTATTTTATGAAGCCTCTGATATTATTATTACTAAACAATTCATCATTTTAAATAGCGAAATTCTGATTCAGGCTTATTACCTACGTCAAAATAATTATTTTACTCATAGTCCATTTCCGGTCCTTTTTGTTTCTGTTTACTTTAATATTCAGTCCCTTAACTAACTCCTAAACTTTGTCAGGTGGTTCTTTCTCTTGACCTACTAAATCTATAATATAAACTAACTTTCCCCTCTTGTCTATCCCTTGCTTATAATTTATTACTTTATCTCTTTCATGCTCCATCCTATTTTCTGCCTCGTAAATTAGAAAACTTTTATATTTAGACACACTCCAAATTACTTCAAACTGAGGATATTTTTTCCTATGCTTTCTTTTTGTTTTAAATCTCCATATAAAATGAACATGAACATTTACTTTAACCTTTTTAAATTTTTGTAAAAACTTTTCTACACTATTTTCTACCTTGAACTTATGTTTCTCTTCTATTTTCTGATCTACATTTGTTTATACTTTATCTGTGGTAATGCTATCTGATTCTAATTCAATTTTTATGTCTTTTATCACTACCTTCTTTGACAAAATCCACTTATATGATCTCTTGATTTATCTCTACCTTTCCTGTTATCTCTTGTCTCATTTCTCTTATTTCTCTAATCATTTCCACTTTGAACTCTAGTTGGCTTTGTTCAAATTTCTGACACAATTATTCTTTGAGCTCTTGTTGACTTTGCTTGATTCTTCCCTGAATTATTGCATCATATTCATCATCATTTTCATCAACATCTGTATCTCAGATATTTCTTCTTTCTCTTTTTCCACTAACTGAGGATTTTTAAAATATATTGGACTTTCTTTCAGCTCCATTTCTTTATTCATGATTACGCTGTACTTGTTACTTTTTAAAACTATCTTTTTGCATTAACAAATCAAATATTATTATTGTTTATTTATTTCTTAAAATGGTACATATGGCTAACTCCACCCCCTTGTCCATTTCTCTACCCATTCCTAATGCTTTAACTCCACCCAAAATATTTAACTGTCTTTAATTTAAAAGAATAATTTATTTTAAATAGCATTAATGTCAAAATCTCTTTTCATTTAAAGAAAAAAAGTTTTCAGTCAATTCTTTTTTTAAAATTAAACCACTTTAACATACGTAATTTAGCTTTTTTATAAAATTTTTATTTTCAAACAAGAAACAAAGTATTTAATTAACTGTCATTTATGACAAGTTTGGCCCATGTTGGCTTTGCCATTATGTACTGGGTTCAATCTGCAGAAGGATCTTACTTACACTGCAAAATGGTTTAGCTGGGTTCAATCTTATTTGTAATACATTAATAATCTTATTTAATTATAAATATTACATGAATGAACCAGCACATTCGAGTGAAATGGAAAATATTATTGATAGCTTTAGCTGTCAACAATACCCACAATCAGATCGAGCTATACAATGCATAACATGATCACATTTTCAGATCGTGGCCCACCTCAGCAGCTAGATTCAAACCTCTACTATCCAAACACTTTATTCATTTTGAAGTAAACTCTGGTGCCAGCTAGTCTAAGATTAACATGTTCAGACAGTAGGCCCATAATCCAGGACTCGAAAAATTCCTTAACTAGCTCAGCTACTTGTAATCAATAACAAAATATTGTCGCACTTAAATAGTGGTAAAAGAGTTGACTGACAAATAAAGTTTTAGTTTATAAGACAATTTATTTTAATTAACATTAATAAACTAATTTTAAACATTTTATAAACCTTATTTACTAATATAATACATGCACATATATAATTTGCACACTATAATATCTTATGAGAAAGCATTAAATAATATTTAAAATTTAAAATACAATGAAATTAATATACTAGCACATGAATACACACAACATTTTAAACACATATTTTAATAGTTCGTCTATGGGTGCTATAGAGTTCTTAAACTAGACTCTTGAGGCTTTACAAATGTGATGGCTACTTTATAATTGAGTATAAGAAAAATGTTAATACCTAGGATTTTGACCATGGATACCTCTTGGGTGTTTGCTGCTTTTGATGAAATATTTCAAACTGGTTAGATTTGAAGTTTCTCGAGGACATTTAATGCTTATTCATTGGTGTTATTCTTGGATACAGTTAAACATTGATGGAGGATTTCCAGTTGTTAAATGACCATTATCCTTTTCCGGGTAAGTTGGATGTTTTTACTGGACTCAGGCTAGAGACAGTCATATAATTCAAATGATTAGTACTGCATTTTGATTCTGGATACACTGATGGATTGAAGGATTAAAGAAAGACTCAACTGTTTCCTCACACTCAACTCAAACTCGACTTAACCTGAACTCAACTAACTGTCCAATAAAAAAATGGGCTATTTATACATGAGACGTGTTGTCCTTTTTGATATCCTCTGGCAATATCTGTTGTCAAAATTCCTTTGATAGTCTTTAATTACGTGTTTTTGAAGATTGTTTAATTAGTAGCCATGCAAACGTGTTGTTTTTATATTTTTATTAGTAGCCACTGCTGAGTTTTTAAATATATTTTTTACTTTATTTCATTTTAATATTTATTTTCATGTGTTTTTTTTTTTTCAATATGATTTTAACATGCACATATACACGCATTTATTATATATTTTATTAACAAGCTTACATTTATGCACATGGATAATTTATTCTAATAAACTCGAATGAAAAGAGATTTATATTTTTAAACTTTATGTTACTTTTTAACTGATAATAATAAGAAAAAACTCTTGAACTTCTCCTATGAAACTTTTAGTTTGTTTCTACAGCAAATTCCCCTTTCTCTCTTTTAATTAAATAACTGCAACTTTTATTTCAAAACTCTTAAACTTTTACTTTTACGTTTTCATTTACGAAAGATTTTTTATTTTAATAATTTTTTTAAACAAAATTATTATGTGCCAACACAATATATATATATATATGTATATATATATAATATTTAAATACAAATATATTGTCTATACTGAACTTAATGTAATTAAAAGGAATTTGAACTCAGACTTTCAAGCTCCCTACAGTTATCCACTCCATCTTATACAACCACTACACATGACCACATACATGTGAAAAACATAAATAATTTCCAATATATGTATTTTGTGCAGAATGAGTACTCATCACTTGATTCAGATCATCATCTACATATATAATCAGTGCTCAATTTATATTAGGATAGAAAATCTTCAAACTTTAATATGCAGGCTTCAGTCTTCTCCAACACTTCAGCTGTTCATATCATTGAAAATCTGATGATGGAATGTTAAAAGCCTTTGATGTTAATTTTATTGTTATTTCCATTTTGACTTTAAGTCACTCTGACCTCTCACATATAGAACCTTAATATGTTCATTTAAATGCATAGAAGAGGGATGGAAAAAATACGGGCTAAATATATATTTAAATGCAAGTATACTTTCTATAGTGAACTTAATGTAATTAGAAGGATTTTGAACTGAGTTTCAAGTTCCCTATAGCTATCCATTCCATCTTATACAATCAATACACATGACCACATGCATGTGAAAAGGATAAATGATTCCCACATATGAAATACATATATTGGAGATTATTTATCTTTTTGACATATATGTGGTCATGCGTAATGTTTGTATAAAATGGAGTGGATATCTATAAGAAGTTCAAAAGTTTGAGTTCAAATCCCTTCTAATTACATTAAATCCTGTATAGAAAATATACTTGTATTTAAATATTACATATTCTGACTGTATTTTTCCCATCTATGTATTTAAATGAACATATTAAGATTCTATATGTAAGGAATCACAATGACTTAAAGTCTACAAGGGTATGACAATAAGATTGGCATAAATAAGGGTTTTGAGCATTACATAATCAAATTTTCAATGATATGTATAGCTAAAAAGTTGGAGGGTGGAGAAGATTGAATCCTGATCATTAAAGTTTGAAGATTTGCCATCTCAGTATAAACTGAGTACTGATTTTATATATATATATGCATGAAAAATGATTATCTTGACCAACTGATGAGTATTGGTTCAAGGCAAAATATGTATATTGGAGAGCATTTTTTTTATGTATGTGGTCATGTAACTCTATTGTATAAGAAGGAGTGGAATAGCTGTAAAATTTAACTTTTTGAGTTCAAATCTCTTCTAACTATATATATATATTGTGCCCTTTTCTATAGGTCAGTAATAGTTCATAACAGTCAATTACTAAAAATTTTAAATTTTAGAATATGTTCTTTTGATTTATTAATTATAATTTGTCAATTATATCTTTAAAGTACAATTTGAGGCTAAAGCAAATACGTAGTATATAAAATTATAGCGAATTATTTAAAAAGTTGTTAAGTAAAGTTTAAAATATTGTTTCATATGGTTGTAAAAGCTGGCCATATTAAATAACACAGCTATAAAAATTAAAAGTATATTTAATAAATTCGATTTTAATAGTTTAAAAACTGATAAGTTAATAAATACAGTATTTAAATTTGTAATCATATTTAAATAGTCAAAATTAATATAGTATATTTTAAAATAAACTTTGTGATGGTGAAAATTATATCTAATTCTATATTTTCTAAATTGTTCTTCCAAATTTTATAATTATATTATATAATATAATAAGTGTAGCAATTTTATAAATCTAGGCAGAGAAATAGATTAAAAATCGTCTGTCAAAGTTATTGATCATGTGACTTGTATATTACATACGTTCACACACACGCTTGTTAGAATTTAATAACAAAGTTTGTGTATTATAGAGTTGGATATAATGATTATTATCATAGAAGTGAATATTAAAATATTACGTAGTTATTTCTAAATGCTTAAATGATGTAATAAAGATGAATACATTCATAATATAAAAATTAAATATTTTATTTAAATAAAAATAGATAAATTGAATATTAAGAAATGGAATAAGTTATTAAATGTTATTTTAAAAGTTATTTTAAAAGATTAAATAATTTAAATAAAGTTATAATTGAATTAAAAGTGGTATTTTAAATAATATTTTAAGTTTTATTACGTCATAATTTCTAATTTTGAAATTCAATTCTACTTGAAATTGAAAATATGTAAATTTGTTCTCAAGCTAAAGTAAGAATTAACCAATAGGAATAGGTATTCTTACAGACTATAAATATGATTTGCACGGGGTTATCGGGGGAGATTAATAATGTATTGAAACCGGAGAAAGGTAAATTATAACTATCAAAAAGATAGTATTTTTAAAATTTTTATTTTAGTCAATTTTTTTTTAGTACTTTCTTATCGTTTTATTTGCAAAAAACTAATTGATAATTTTTTAAAAGTATTTTTGCAAAAGAGGGTGTTAAAAAATAATATATTTAGAAACTTCGTGGAAATGATTTTCTAATTTTTAAAGTACTTACCAGTCGTATTTTATCTAAAAGTTTAACCTAAACTTCGCAATAAAAATGGATATACTACGAAATAAAATGGATATAAGTTGTAATGCTGAAAAAATGTTTGGAATATTTATTGATACAGCTTTATTAATATTTCACCGAAGAACTGTTTTGGTACATAAAAAACCACAGCTCGGACATTATACGGAGTCTAATAAAAAATGTATTGGAGACGCATTATTATTTATAAGCCTATCCAAGATTTATTTTTTAAATAGTAATAAGACAATTGTATATTGCATGAATTATTTTATATAATATTATATCAAAAGGAGTAAAATGTTATATCCTTTCTGAAGGTAACATTTTTTTTTTATTTTTTAAAGTGATTTATAAAAAATACCAAACGAAAGTTTAAATGTATCAAGAAGGAAACATATATAAAAAAGTGAACACATAGTTGAATAAAAGATGGATCCATGGAAATACAAATAGTACTTAAAAGTTTATCGAATATTTTTAAAGTTAAATTAGATGGATTGATGCATCGGATATGCAGAGAATATTGGTAGAGAAGATTAAGAAGCTTCACAGGATTAATTAATATTATGATTTAATAATTATCATCCTAAATACTAAAACCAAGGATTATTTTCTATAAATTTTACTAAATGGATTAATAATTATTTTTATTTTAAACTTTAACGCGCTTGGAGGAGAACATTTTTAAAAACTCTAGAGAAAATAATAAACATTTTGGACTTATCAGGAACTATCGTCAAGAAAATATGTAATTATAGTTTTGATTCCTTTTATTTTGTTAACCTAGTTTAAATCTAAATTTTTATATAAGATTAGGAAAAACATAAAAACATTAATTTATTAATATTAAAATTTTATAATATAACAATCTAATAATTTAGCTAAAAATATTTTAATATAAAGTGTATGGGTGTGAATTTTTTTTTATATCTGCAATGCTCAAGTGGATAAAGGAAGCCTACTGAACACGATGACTAGATAAAGGTTATTGGTAATAATAATAACTATTGATAATTTATAATGTATATTTTTTTTGTTTTCTTTAGATCATCCATAAATTGGAAGAATGAAGTGTAAAAGTTTTTTTTTTACTTATATGTACCACATTTTTATACAACATTTTAAAAAACATTATGAGATAGGATTGATTTGAAAATATGCATATGACGATTTTTTTTTTTATTAGTGATATAATCCAACATAACAAATAATTATGTGATTCTTTTAAAATTTTCATGTTATTGGATATTCAAATATTGTCTAAGTAGATTGTATATGATTAGACATATAGAATAATGAAGTAAGCAGACTTTTCTTGTGGAACAGCTAGATTGTTTAACTATTAATGAATTTTATTTATTGTTTTTTAAATGCAGATAGTTATTTATCGATGTAAGATGTGGAAAATCTTGAGAAATAATGTTGAGATAGTGGCTTGGAAGTACTTAGTGAACAGGAAACCAAGATGATGTTTTAAGAAATAGGATGTTATAAGGAATGGAAATAATATTTAGTCTTTATGTGAATATCAGCATAGTTAACAAAGCCCTATGACTGATACACATTTTATTTGGACAGTGTTTATATTTCTTTAAATATTTGATGTTCTAATAAAGCTGAAGAAATAGCTTTAACATCGTCCCTGTACTAGAGGATATTAGGCAGGTAAATGTCATACCTCTTCGCACTGTGCCATGATTTTGAGATATGTTAAGAGTAATACTCTAGCTTTCTTCCTTAATCCTATGCATCTGTTTTCGCTATCTTTATTTCATGTAACTGCATCGTTCAGTAAGATATGTTTAAGAGAAATGATAAATAATTTAGAACTTAGGTTATGCTATCGTTTTGTATAAGATTGGTTTATTTGCTTAGAAGGAATAGGACGTTATAACTTAAAATTGAAGATCCAAAGTATCCTAAGGAAAGAAAAGAATCATAGAATATATTTTGAATTTTATTTCGGAAATGAAATATAAACTTTTTTAAAATAAAGTATCTAAACAAAGATATTTTCTTTAAAGTGATAATAATTTTAAATGCTTTAGTATTATTTTTTTTAAGAGAAAAATAAGTATTGCATATTTTTAAAATACAATAGTACAAAGTAAATTATGTAAACAATATGCATAGTATATTTTTTGTTTATTGATTAACAGAAATATATTGATGATTACACTTATATCATACTAAAGTAAGGCTTAAAGAAGAATATATTAAAATTGTGAAAAAAATCTAGTACTGAATTTTGGATAATATTTTGTGTAACATCTTTGACTTTGCAAGATGAAATTTTTTTAATATTTTGAGAAATCCATACTCATTATAAAATTTTGTTTTCTATAGAATGTTTTTCTAAGTATGAATTTTTAAAATAAGATAGTTTAATAATATTAAGGATAAAATGCTGTTGCTAATAAAGTAGATAAATATATTTGTAATAAGTTAACCATAATGAGAAACCAAATAGTAACATTTTTTTTTTAAATTTTGTCCTAAATCTAAATAAAGATATAATTGAAATATAAATTATTTTTTTTTATAACCTGGTAGATCAAACTGTAAAGTAAAAAAGTTAAGGATATCCACTGTAAATAGTGTAAATAAATTGTTTATTTATTTGTTGTTAGTAATAAACTTTGTTAAATTTTGTTATTTTAAAAATTTTGTGTCCGAGTTATTTATTTCTCCACATCGCTGCATGAAAACACGATATATGCATAATAATCGAAACAAATATATAATTTTGCACAAAAAGATAAATAGAGAATTATTTTAAGAATTTTAAATATTTTATTGGTATTCATTATAATTAAATAATCATAATCTTACATTATTTTATTGGTCATAAATCAGTTATCACAATATTATATTAAATTATATGCTATCAGTTGCCACACATATTTTGTTTGTCAGATTATTAAAATGCTACCACGTATTTATTATATCATTACATGAAGATATAAGATCATATTATATTATTTCATTATTTTATTATGGTAATAAAATTATAGTAAAAAGAAAAGATATACAGAATTAGTTAAACAATGAAGAATATGATTACTGTTATTTATTATTATTAGTTTCAATGTAGTAGATTATGACATAAAATCCCTTCTCATATTTTACTACCGTATTTTTAAATTAACTTAGAATAAACTTTATGAACCTGAGATTAGTTTATTGAGCTAGATTATTACAAATAGAAGATTAAGACTTAATTATTAGTTTAATCTTAGTGAGTAGAAGTTATTAAAGTCGTAAGAATACTATGAGTTTGTTATTTGAAATAGTAATAAAGGGGGGATAGTGTTCTTATGCCATTGAGGTAGTATCCTGTGGGATATTGGCTCAATGTAATCTATCTTGTCACCTGTATTTTCACTTCAAGTCTCATGAAAATATTAAATATTTATTTAATTTATTTTTATAAACTGAACCTTATTCGTATTTTAAATTTGAGCTAGTGAAATATTTTAATTTTAATGCTGAATATTTTAGTTATTAATTATTAACTGAGATAGAACCCGTTTTATTTCATATCATATATTATCTGGAAGTGAGGATGCACGAGATTACAGGTTAGAATATATATATATATATATATATATATATATATATATATATATATATATATATATATATATATATATATATATATATATATCAAATATTTACCTAACCAAAAATCTAAAAACAAAAAAAAAACTTAAATCCATAATATATAATTTTTCTTTTTTTTTTTTTTTTTTATATAAACAAAAAAAGACTTATAAATCCAATAAATAATATTATATTTCAACCAGAGGACTGGTTTTCATCAGAAAGAAAAAAAAAATACACAGTAAAATGGCGATAATCAAAAATTACAGATTTGGTAAAAGATTAAAAATTTTTAACAAAACCCCCCTGATTGGTCACAAAATCTAACACAGAATATCTACCCAATCAATGACAAAATTCAAACAAAAAAAAAAAAAAACTACATTCCCTCCTAATCAAGCTTAAATTCTATTTAAATTAAAATAAATATAAAAATAAAAAATCCAAAATTAAAAATTAAAATATACATATGTGCATACATAGAAAAATTAGACTATGCTCACATACAAAAAATAGCTGTGCTCACATTAATATTCATTAAAAACTAAAATACTTATACATTTTAATCAAAAATTATAGTTAGTGCAAAGTACAATAATTTATAATAACTAATTATTTATCTATAAACCAATTAAACACAGATATTAAACATCCATATAACCAATCTTTACATAAAAAACCTCATATAAGAAAATTTTCACATAAAAAACTCACATATAGAAATCATTTAGGAGACCAGGTAACCCAGAGATGTAATAGTTCCAGTGTTCAAATTCAATCCATGTGGTTCTAAGGTCTTGAATTTAAAAATAAAAAAACTCTCCTTTTGTTTCCTCTCCCTTGTAGAAGAAAAACCTTCCTGAAGAATCACTACTTTTAAATCATCAATTGAATGATTCGGTAAGTTAAAATGTTTTGAAACCGGTCTATCTTTATTCTTATGCAAAATGTCAAATCTATGATTAGTCATTCTGACATGTAAACTATTTGCTGACTCGCCTATATACTTACTGGTTTAAACATCTACTACATTCTATCAAATATATCAAATTAACACTTTTACATGTAACATAATTAGGAATATACCATTTAAAATTACGATTCTTAGTACTAAAGACCATTTTTGTCACAACAATATGTTTACATGTAAAACATCTTTTATCTTCACATGGAGAACATCCTTTTTCCTGTACAGAACTACTAATAAAATTTGTTTTGACAAGTATATCTCTAAGTGATCTATGTTTTCGATATACAACCTTAGGTGGATCAGAAAAAATAGATTTTAAATAATCTGTGGACTGTAATATGTTAAAATGTTTCGCCAATATCTGGTTAATATTAGGTAAATCTCTATTAAAAGTAAGAACCAATGGTGGAACATCTAATTGTTTTTTACTCTTTTCAGATAAAAGAAGTTTCTTTCTATCAATTAAAGAAGATCTCCTTACTGCATTATCCAACAATGTCTTAGGATACCTCATATTGAGCAATCTATTATATAAAATACTATTATTTTGTTGAAGAAATTTCTCATCATTACAAATCCTCTTCATCCTTAAAAATTGACTATAAGGAATATTAGCCTTTAAATGTTTAGGATGGTTACTATAAAAATGTAGATAGCGGTTATTATCAGTTGGTTTCCTATATACAGTAGTAGTAAGAACTCTATTAGTGTAAATAACTTCAACATCAAGAAAATGAGCAATTGATTTTGAAAAATTCATTGTGAAATTAATATGTTTATTAAAATTATTTAAATAACTTAAAAAATTATGAAGTTCAACTTCACTATGTGGCCATATCATGAAAATGTCATCTATATATCTAAGCCAAGTGTGAGGTTTCAGCTTAGCATTATCAAGTATAGAGGACTCTAGTTTTGACATAAAAATATTCGCATAACTTGGTGCCATCTTTGTACCCATTGCAGTACCTTGTTTCTGTAAATAGTATCTAGAATCAAAAGTAAAAAAATTATTTCTTAAAACCAAATATATTAATTCAACCATAGTAGTAATAAGACCATGATCATACTCTCTATCTTGTAAAGCACATTTAATAGCCTCAACTCCATCATCATGAGGTATATTTGTGTATAATGATACAATATCCAAAGTAACCAAAAAACAATCAACTGGTAATTCAGATTTAATATTTTCTAACACACAAAGAAAATGAGTAGTATCTTTAACATAAGAATTAAATGATGGTGAAATAAATTTAATAATATTATCAACATATGCTGAAATATTTTCTGTAGGACTACCAATACTAGCTACAATAGGTCTGCCTGGACAACCAGGTTTATGAATCTTTGGCAAAATATAAAAACTACTAGGATGAATTTTGGTTGGTACTAAAAAGTTATATACATTATTATTTATAAGACCCCTAGCTCTCATATCTTTTAAACTAAAAAGTATACCCTTGAATAATGAATTAATAGTGGTTAGTGAAATAGGATCATAAAAAATTTTATCATCTAAAAGCTCCAGAGCTTTTTTAACATAATCATCTTTATTCATAATTATTTTTGTCCCCCTTTTTCAACTGGTTTTATAATAATATCCTGTCTTTTCACTAAATTACGTAATGCATTCATCTCTCTCAATGTTAAATTACTCTTATACTTACTATGTTGTTTAAGTCTAATTTCATTAATAATATCCTGATATACATTATCAATGTACGTATCTAATAACACATTCCTTTGATGTGGTGGTGTCCAATCAGATCGTAATTTCCCAATAGTATCACATTCTTGGTTTCCAAAAAATTCTCTTAATCTAAGTCTTCTTGAAAAATTATCTAAATCCTGATGAATTTTAAATTCATTTTTTTTGATAAAATGACTGAACTGTAGGGCAAAAAGATAAACCTTTATTTAACAGTGAACATTCTGCCTCACTAAGATTAATGTTAGTTAGATTAATCACATTGTTTTCCTTATTAGCTAAACATAAAAAGTCATTGCTATAAATATTTGAGTTAGATTTATTAGTATTTGTATTTCCAGAAACTAAAATATTGTTAGTGCATTCAGAAGAATCTGTAACTCTATGAACCAATGCTAAACCAGCATCACTATTAAGAACAGATGGTAACATTTCAGCACAATCTAATGAATGTGAAGATGATACAAATGATTGATCAGTATCAATTGGAATCATATCCGATGTAGAAATATCTGACACAGTATGATTATCAGAAGTCATACAATTAATTAGTGTTTGTGACTGATTAGTAACTAATTCAAATCTTGGCTCATTACCCATAACTTTGAACCAATGATACATTTTATTATGAAATTTCTTCACCAATAACTTCTCTCTCAAAAAACCCATTCCTGTAATTCCTTCTGTTCATCTATATTCATTAAATTACAACTACCAAAATGTATAATTTCTTTTTCAATTAATTTAAGTCTTACCAAAAATGCATCTTTCAAAATATGTATTAATGCAACAGATGCTTCTCTTATAGTATTATCCCATTTAATTGCAAGTTTCCTAGGAAATTGGTCTATGTTAGCAATAATTTTTATTCTGAGACCTTTAGGAATTATGTTATTGTTAATAAAATATGCAAAATTACTAATATGTTGTCTATATCTAACTAATTTATCATATAATTTCCTAAGTTTAAGAAACGATGTACTATGTAATGTTTGTCAATTACTTATAACCTGCTTATTATTTAGACGTCTAGAAAAACGTTTAGGGATTGCCCCTGTATTAATTAATGTTAGACCCTGTAAATTTTGTTTACTAGAATAATTCCTATTAATATCAAACTCTGTATCTACGCTAGATATTGTATTAAAATCAGTGCCAATTATCAATCCATTATCTATTTGGTTAACTACACCCACCTCTAAATTACCCAGATCTCCTTTACCACCATCTATATGTTGATCTGAAGCAGCAAAACCATCAATCTGTTGAACATCAGAAATAGTCATTCTTAAAAAGTTCTGTTTGGAAATGTTACAAATTATATCATCTAATGAAAGGTCTAAAGAATCATCTTTACGTTGAGTATGATCTTCTTTAAAAACTTTTGGAGATCTATCCCGTAATGATTCCTCCAAAACATTCCCTGGAAAGAATGATTTTTCAACATCTACTAGGATCCCGTTAGTATTACGCGGTATAATAATTTGCGATTCCTGACAATTACATATCTCAGTCTGCGTTTCCATTTCACATGTCAACACAGCTTCCATTTGAGATCCAACATTAACAAAACTATATTCCCTCGCATTCAACACTGAATTTACATTATAAACTGTGTTACATCCCATCAATGACATTATATATTTAAAACCGTCCACTAAACATCTAGCTCCATACATGTTCAAATGACGGCCATCACGGGCTAAAAATCTAAAAAGATTCTCTCTTTTTATAAAATCCGTATGCTGTAAGAAAAATACATTATGATGCGTATAACTTAAAAAATGACAATGTCTATTAAATGCAAAAATTTTTTCATTAATAATTCTCATTTTAATCCGATCCATTGGGTAATATTTATTCTGCAATTGTGATAAAACTTGAGAAATTATAATTGTAATCTCCGGTGAATAAGTACGTATATGAAATAACGAATATGTGCAGATTTTGAAATTGATTCGACATATATTTACTTATTCACCGGAGATTACAATTATAATTTCTCAAGTTTTACCACAATTGCAGAATAAATATTACCCAATGGATCGGATTAAATTGAGAATTATTAATGAAAATTTTTTTGCATTTAATAGGCATTGTCATTTTTTAAGTTATACGCATCATAATGTATTTTTCTTACAGCATACGGATTTTATAAAAGAGAGAATCTTTTTAGATTTTTAACCCGTGATGGCCGTCATTTGAACATGTATGGAGCTAGATGTTTAGTGGACGGTTTTAAATACATAATGTCATTGATGGGATGTAACAGAGTTTATAATGTAAATTCAGTGTTGAATGCGAGGGAATATAGTTTTGCTAATGTTGGATCTCAAATGGAAGCTGTGTTGACATGTGAAATGGGGACGCAGACTGAGATATGTAATTGTCAGGAATCAAATTATTATACTGCGTGATACTAATGGGATCCTAGTAGATGTTGAACAATCTTGCTTGCCAGGGAACGTTTTGGAGGAATCATTACAGGATAGATCTCCAAAAGTTTTTAAAGAAGATCATACTCAACGTAAAGATGATTCTTTAGACCTTTCATTGGATGATATAATTTGTAACATTTCCAAACAGAAGAACTTTTTAAGAATGACTATTTCTGATGTTCAACAGATTGATGGTTTTGCTGCTTCAGATCAACATATAGATGGTGGTAAAGGAGATCTGGGTAATTTAGAGGTGGGTGTAGTTAACCAAATAGATAATGGATTGATAATTGGCACTGATTTTAATACAATATCTAGCGTAGATACAGAGTTTGATATTAATAGGGATTATTCTAGTAAACAACATTTACAGGGTCTAACATTAATTAATACAGGGGCAATCCCTAAACGTTTTTCTAGACGTCTAAATAATAAGCAGGTTATAAGTAATTGACAAACATTACATAGTACATCGTTTCTTAAACTTAGGAAATTATATGATAAATTAGTTAGATATAGACAACATATTAGTAATTTTGCATATTTTATTAACAATAACATAATTCCTAAAGGCCTCAGAATAAAAATTATTGCTAACATAGACCAATTTCCTAGGGAACATGCAATTAAATGGGATAATACAATAAGGAAGCATCTGTTGCATTAATACATATTTTGAAGATGCATTTTTGGTAAGACTTAAATTAATTGAAAAGAAATTATACATTTTGGTAGTTGTAATTTAATGAATATGGATGAACAGAAGGAATTACAGGAATGGAGTTTTTTAGAGAGAAGTTATTGGTGAAGAAATTTCATAATAAAATGTATCATTGGTTCAAAGTTATGGGTAATGAGCCAAGATTAGAATTAGTTACTAATCAGTCACAAACACTAATTAATTGTATGACTTCTGATAATCATACTGTGTCAGATATTTCTACATCGGATATGATTCCAATTGATACTGATCAATCATTTATATCATCTTCACATTCATTAGATTGTGCTGAAATGTTACCATCTGTTCTTGATAGTGATGCTGATTTAGCATTGGTTCATAGAGTTACAGATTCTTCTGAATGCACTAACAATATTTTTAGTTTCTGGAAATACAAATACTAATAAATCTAACTCAAATATTTATAGCAATGACTTTTTATGTTTAGCTAATAAGGAAAACAATGTGATTAATCTAACTAACATTAATCTTAGTGAGGCAGAAATGTTCACTGTTAAATAAAGGTTTATCTTTTTGCCCTACAGTTCAGTCATTTTATCAAAAAAATGAATTTAAAATTCATCAGGATTTAGATAATTTTTCAAGAAGACTTAGATTAAGAGAATTTTTTGGAAACCAAGAATGTGATACTATTGGGAAATTACGATCTGATTGGACACCACCACATCAAAGGAATGTGTTATTAGATACGTACATTGATAATGTATATCAGGATATTATTAATGAAATTAGACTTAAACAACATAGAAGTATAAGAGTAATTTAACATTGAGAGAGATGAATGCATTACTAATTTAGTGAAAAGACAGGATATTATTATAAAACCAGCTGACAAAGTGGATCAATAGTAATTATGAATAAAGATGATTATGTTAAAAAAGCTCTGGAGCTTTTAGATGATAAAAATTTTTTATGAGCCTATTTCACTAACCACTATTAATTCATTATTCAAGGGTATACTTTTTAGTTTAAAAGATATGAGAGCTAGGGGTCTTATAAATAATAATGTATATAACTTTTTAGTACCAACCAAAATTCATCCTAGTAGTTTTTATATTTTGCCAAAGATTCATAAACCTGGTTGTCCAGACAGACCTATTGTACCTAGTATTGGTAGTCCTACAGAAAATATTTCAGCATATGTTGATAATATTATTAAATTTATTCCACCATCATTTAATTCTTATGTTAAAGATACTACTCATTTTCTTTGTGTGTTAGAAAATATTAAATCTGAATTACCAGTTGATTGTTTTTTTGTTACTTTGGATATTGTATCATTATACACAAATATATCTCATGATGATGGAGTTGAGGCTATTAAATGTGCTTCTACAAGATAGAGAGTATGATCATGGTCTTATTACTACTATGGTTGAATTAATATATTTGGTTTTAAGAAATATTTTTTTACTTTTGATTCTAGATACTATTTACAGAAACAAGGTACTGCAATGGGTACAAAGATGGCACCAAGTATCATGAGATATTTTTATGTCAAAACTAGAGTCCTCTATACTTGATAATGCTTTAAGCTGAAACCTCACACTTGGCTTAGACATATAGATGACATTTTCATGATATGGCACCATAGTGAAGTTGAACTTCATAATTTTTTAAGTTATTTAAATAATTTTAATAAAAAATATTAATTTCACAATGAATTTTTCAAAATCAATTGCTCATTTTCTTGATGTTGAAGTTTTTTACACTAATAGAGTTCTTACTACTACTGTATATAGAAACCAACTGATAATAACCGCTATCTACATTTTTATAGTAACCATCCTAAACATTTAAAGGCTAATATTCCTTATAGTCAATTTTTAAAGATGAAGAGGATTTGTAATGATGAGAAATTTCTTCAACAAAATAATAGTATTTTATATAATAGATTGCTCAATATGGAGTATCTTAAGACATTGTTGGATAATGCAGTAAGAGATCTTCTTTAATTGATAGAAAAACTTCTTTTATCTGAAAAGAGTAAAAAACAATTAGATGTTCCACCATTGGTTCTTACTTTTTAATAGAGATTTACCTAATATTAACCAGATATTGGCAAAACATTTTAACATATTACAGTCCACAGATTATTTAAAATCTATTTTTCTGATCCACCTAAGGTTGTATATCGAAAACATAGATCACTTAGAGTATACTTGTCAAAACAAATTTTATTAGTAGTTCTGTACAGGAAAAGGATGTTCTCCATGTAAAGATAAAAGATGTTTTACATGTAAACATATTGTTGTGACAAAAGTGGTCTTTAGTACTAAGAATTGTAATTTCAAATGGTATATTCCTAATTATGTTACATGTAAAAGTGTTAATTTGATATATTTGATAGAATGTAGTAGATGTTTAAACCAGTATCATAGGTGAGTCAGCAAATAGTTTACATGTCAGAATGACTAATCATAGATTTGACATTTTGCATAAGAATAAAGATAGACCAGTTTCAAAACATTTTAACTTACGAATCATTCAATTGATGATTTAAAAGTAGTGATTCTTCAGGAAGGTTTTTCTTCTACAAGGAGGGAAACAAAAGGAGAGTTTTTTATTTTTAAATTCAAGACCTTAGAATCACATGGATTGAATTTGAACACTGGAACTATTACATCTCTGGTTACCTGGTCTCCTAAATGATTTCTATATGTGAGTTTTTTATGTGAAAATTTTCTTATATGAGGTTTTTTATGTAAAGATTGGTTATATGGATGTTTAATATCTGTGTTTAATTGGTTTATAGATAAATAATTAGTTATATAAATTATTGTACTTTGCACTAACTATAATTTTTTGATTAAAATGTATAAAGTATTTTTAGTTTTTAATGAATATTAATGTGAGCACAGCTATTTTTTATATGTGAGCATAGTTTAATTTTTCTATGTATGCACATATGTATATTTTAATTTTTAATTTTGGATTTTTATTTTTATATTTATTTTAATTTAAATAGAATTTAAGCTTGATTAGGAGGGAATGTAGTTTTTTGTTTTTTTTGTTTGAATTTTGTCATTGATTGGGTAGATATTCTGTGTTAGATTTTGTGACCAATCAGGGGGTTTTGTTAAAATTTGTTAATCTTTTACAAAATCTGTAATTTTTGATTATCCTTTTACTGTGTATTTTTTTTTTCTTTCTGATGAAAACCAGTCCTCTGGTTGAAATATAATATTATTTATTGGATTAGTATATTCTTAAGTGATCTATGTTTTCGATATACAACCTTAGGTGGATCAGAAAAATAGATTTTAAATAATCTGTGGACTGTAATATGTTAAAATGTTTCGCCAATATCTGGTTAATATTAGGTAAATCTCTATTAAAAGTAAGAACCAATGGTGGAACATCTAATTGTTTTTTACTCTTTTCAGATAAAAGAAGTTTCTATCAATTAAAGAAGATCTCCTTACTGCATTATCCAACAATGTCTTAGGATACCTCATATTGAGCAATCTATTATATAAAATACTATTATTTTGTTGAAGAAATTTCTCATCATTACAAATCCTCTTCATCCTTAAAAATTGACTATAAGGAATATTAGCCTTTAAATGTTTAGGATGGTTACTATAAAAATGTAGATAGCGGTTATTATCAGTTGGTTTCCTATATACAGTAGTAGTAAGAACTCTATTAGTGTAAATAACTTCAACATCAAGAAAATGAGCAATTGATTTTGAAAAATTCATTGTGAAATTAATATTTTTATTAAAATTATTTAAATAACTTAAAAAATTATGAAGTTCAACTTCACTATGTGGCCATATCATGAAAATGTCGTCTATATATCTAAGCCAAGTGTGAGGTTTCAGCCTAGCATTATCAAGTATAGAGGATTCTAGTTTTGACATAAAAATATTCGCATAACTTGGTGCCATCTTTGTACCCATTGCAGTAACTTGTTTCTGTATATAGTATCTAGAATCAAAAGTAAAAAAATTATTTCTTAAAACCAAATATATTAATTTATCCATAGTAGTAATAAGACTATGATCATACTCCCTATCTTGTAATGCACATTTAATAGCCTCAACTCCATCGTCATGAGGTATATTTGTGTATAATGATACAATATCCAAAGTAACCAAAAAACAATCAACTGGTAATTCAGATTTAATATTTTCTAACACACAAAGAAAGTGAGTAGTATCTTTAACATAAGAATTAAATGATGGTGGAATAAATTTAATAATATTATCAACATATGCTGAAATATTTTCTATAGGACTACCAATACTAGCTACAATAGGTCTGCCTGGACAACCAGGTTTATGAATCTTTGGCAAAATATAAAAACTACTAGGATGAATTTTGGTTGGTACTAAAAAGTTATATACATTATTATTTATAAGACCCCTAGCGCTCATATCTTTTAAATTAAAAAGTATACCCTTGAATAATGAATTAATAGTGGTTAGTGAAATAGGCTCATAAAAAATTTTATCATCTAAAAGCTCCAGAGCTTTTTTAACATAATCATCTTTATTCATAAATTGCGTAATGCATTCATCTCTCTCAATGTTAAATTACTCTTATACTTACTATGTTGTTTAAGTCTAATTTTATTAATAATATCCTGATATACATTATCAATGTACGTATCTAATAACACATTCCTTTGATGTGGTGGTGTCCAATCAGATCGTAATTTCCCAATAGTATCACATTCTTGGTTTCCAAAAAATTCTCTTAATCTAAGTCTTCTTGAAAAATTATCTAAATCCTGATGAATTTTAAATTCATTTTTTTTTTTGATAAAATGACTAAACTGTAGGGCAAAAAGATAAACCTTTATTTAACAGTGAACATTCTGCCTCACTAAGATTAATGTTAGTTAGATTGATCACATTGTTTTCCTTATTAGCTAATCATAAAAAGTCATTGCTATAAATATTTGAGTTAGATTTATTAGTATTTGTATTTCCAGAAACTAAAATATTGTTAGTGCATACAGAAGAATCTGTAACTCTATGAACCAATGCTAAACCAGCATCACTATCAAGAACAGATGGTAACATTTCAGCACAATCGAATGAATGTGAAGATGATATAAATGATTGATCAGTATCAATTGGAGTCATATCCGATGTAGAAATATCTGACACAGTTTGATTATCAGAAGTCATACAATTAATTAGTGATTTGTGACTGATTATTAACTAATTCAAATCTTGGCTCATTACCCATAACTTTGAACCAATGATACATTTTATTATGAAATTTCTTCACCAATAACTTCTCTCTTAAAAAAACCCATTCCTGTAATTTCTTTTGTTCATCTATATTCATTAAATTACAACTACCAAAATGTATAATTTCTTTTTCAATTAATTTAAGTCTTACCAAAAATGCATCTTTCAAAATATGTATTAATGCAACAGATGCTTCTCTTATAGTATTATCCCATTTAATTGCAAGTTTCCTAGGAAATTGGTCTATGTTAGCAATAATTTTTATTCTGAGGCCTTTAGGAATTATGTTATTGTTAATAAAATATGCAAAATTACTAATATGTTGTCTATATCTAACTAATTTATCATATAATTTCCTAAGTTTAAGAAACAATGTACTATGTAATGTTTGTCAAATACTTATAACCTGCTTATTATTTAGACGTCTAGAAAAACGTTTAGGGATTGCCCCTGTATTAATTAATGTTAGACCCTGTAAATGTTGTTTACTAGAATAATCCCTATTAATATCAAACTCTGTATCTACGCTAGATATTGTATTAAAATCAGTGCCAATTATCAATCCATTATCTATTTGGTTAACTACACCCACCTCTAAATTACCCAGATCTCCTTTACCACCATCTATATGTTGATCTGAAGCAGCAAAACCATCAATCTGTTGAACATCAGAAATAGTCATTGTTAAAAAGTTCTTCTGTTTGGAAATGTTACAAATTATATCATCTAATGAAAGGTCTAAAGAATCATCTTTACGTTAAGTATGATCTTCTTTAAAAACTTGTGGAGATCTATCCCGTAATGATTCCTCCAAAACATTCCCTGGAAAGAATGATTGTTCAACATCTACTAGGATCCCGTTAGTATTACGCGGTATAATAATTTGCGATTCCTGACAATTACATATCTCAGTCTGCGTTTCCATTTCACATGTCAACACAGCTTCCATTTGAGTTCCAACATTAGCAAAACTATATTCCCTCGCACTCAACACTGAATTTACATTATAAACTCTGTTACATCCCATCAATGACATTATGTATTTAAAACCGTCCACTAAACATCTAGCTCCATACATGTTCAAATGACGGCCATCACGGGCTAAAAATCTAAAAAGATTCTCTCTTTTTATAAAATCCGTATGCTGTAAGAAAAATACATTATGATGCGTATAACTTAAAAAATGACAATGTCTATTAAATGCAAAAAATTTTTCATTAATAATTCTCATTTTAATCCGATCCATTGGGTAATATTTATTCTGCAATTGTGATAAAACTTGAGAAATTATAATTGTAATCTCCGGTGAATAAGTACGTATATGAAATAACGAATATGTGCAGATTTTGAAATTGATTCGACATATATTTACTTATTCACCGGAGATTACAATTATAATTTCTCAAGTTTTACCACAATTGCAGAATAAATATTACCCAATGGATCGGATTAAATTGAGAATTATTAATGAAAATTTTTTTGCATTTAATAGGCATTGTCATTTTTTAAGTTATACGCATCATAATGTATTTTTCTTACAGCATACGGATTTTATAAAAAGAGAGAATCTTTTTAGATTTTTAACCCGTGATGGCCGTCATTTGAACATGTATGGAGCTAGATGTTTAGTGGACGGTTTTAAATATATAATGTCATTGATGGGATGTAACAGAGTTTATAATGTAAATTCAGTGTTGAATGCGAAGGAATATAGTTTTGTTAATGTTGGATCTCAAATGGAAGCTGTGTTGACATGTGAAATGGAAACGCAGACTGAGATATGTAATTGTCAGGAATTATTATACCGCGTTAATACTAACGGGATCCTAGTAGATGTTGAACAATCTTGCTTTCCAGGGAATGTTTTGGAGGAATCATTACGGGATAGATCTCCAAAAGTTTTAAAGAAGATCATACTCAACGTAAAGATGATTCTTTAGACCTTTCATTAGATGATATAATTTGTAACATTTCCAAACAGGAGAACTTTTTAAGAATGACTATTTCTGATGTTCAACAGATTGATGGTTTTGCTGCTTCAGATCAACATATAGATGTGGTAAAGGAGATCTGGGTAATTTAGAGGTGGGTGTAGTTAACCAAATAGATAATGGATTGATAATTGGCACTGATTTTAATACAATATCTAGCGTAGATACAGAGTTTGATATTAATAGGGATTATTCTAGTAAACAACATTTACAGGGTCTAACATTAATTAATACAGGGGCAATCCCTAAACGTTTTTCTAGACGTCTAAATAATAAGCAGGTTATAAGTAATTGACAAACATTACATAGTACATCGTTTTTTAAACTTAGGAAATTATATGATAAATTAGTTAGATATAGACAACATATTAGTAATTTTGCATATTTTATTAACAATAACATAATTCCTAAAGGTCTCAGAATAAAAATTATTGCTAACATAGACCAATTTCCTAGGCAACTTACAATTAAATGGCATAATACTATAAGCGAAGCATCTGTTGCATTAATACATATTTTGAAAGATGCATTTTTGGTAAGACTTAAATTAATTGAAAAAGAAATTATACATTTTGGTAGTTGTAATTTAATGAATATGGATGAACAGAAGGAATTACAGGAATGGGTTTTTTTAAGAGAGAAGTTATTGGTGAAGAAATTTCATAATAAAATGTATCATTGGTTCAAAGTTATGGGTAATGAGCCAAGATTAGAATTAGTTAATAATCAGTCACAAACACTAATTAATTGTATGACTTCTGATAATCATACTGTGTCGCATATTTCTACATCGGATATGACTCCAATTGATACTGATCAATCATTTATATCATCTTCACATTCATTAGATTGTGCTGAAATGTTACCATATGTTTTTGATAGTGATGCTGATTTAGCATTGGTTCATAGAGTTACAGATTCTTCTGTATGCACTAACAATATTTTAGTTTCTGGAAATACAAATACTAATAAATCTAACTCAAATATTTATAGCAATGACTTTTTATGTTTAGCTAATAAGGAAAACAATGTGATTAATCTAACTAACATTAATCTTAGTGAGGCAGAATGTTCACTGTTAAATAAAGGTTTATCTTTTTGCCCTACAGTTCAGTAGTTTTATCAAAAAAAATGAATTTATAATTCATCAGGATTTAGATAATTTTTCAAGAAGACTTAGATTAAGAGAATTTTTTGGAAACCAAGAATGTGATACTATTGGGAAATTATGATCTGATTGGACACCACCACATCAAAGGAATGTGTTATTAGATACGTACATTGATAATGTATATCAGGATATTATTAATGAAATTAGACTTAAACAACATAGTAAGTATAAGAGTAATTTAACATTGAGAGAGTTGAATGCATTACGCAATTTAGTGAAAAGACAGGATATTATTATAAAACCAGCTGAAAAAGGTGTAATGATGAATAAAGATGATTATGTTAAAAAAGCTCTGGAGCTTTTAAATGATAAAAATTTTTATGAGCCTATTTCACTAACCACTATTAATTCATTATTCAAGGGTATACTTTTTAGTTTAAAAGATATGAGTGCTAGGGGTCTTATAAATAATAATGTATATAACTTTTTAGTACCAACCAAAATTCATCCTAGTAGTTTTTATATTTTGCCAAAGATTAATAAACCTGGTTGTCTAGGCAGATCTATGGTAGCTAGTATTGGTAGTCCTACAGAAAATATTTCAGCATATGTTGATAATATTAAAATTATTCCACCATCATTTAATTCTTATGTTAAAGATACTACTCATTTTCTTTGTGTGTTAGAAAATATTAAATCTGAATTACCAGTTGATTGTTTTTTGGTTACTTTGGATATTGTATCATTATACACAAATATACCTCATGATGATGGAGTTGAGGCTATTAAATGTGCTTTACAAGATAGAAAGTATGATCATGGTCTTACTACTACTATGGTTGAATTAATATATTTGGTTTTAAGAAATAATTTTTTTACTTTTGATTCTAGATACTATATACAGAAACAAGGTACAGCAATAGGTACAAAGATGGCACCAAGTTATGCGAATATTTTTATGTCAAAACTAGAATCCTCTATACTTGATAATGCTAGGCTGAAACCTCACACTTGGCTTAGATATATAGACAACATTTTCATGATATGGCCGCATAGTGGAGTTGAACTTCATAATTTTTTAAGTTATTTAAATAATTTTAATAAAAATATTAATTTCACAATGAATTTTTCAAAATCAATTGCTCATTTTCTTGATGTTGAAGTTATTTACATTAATAGAGTTCTTACTACTACTGTATATAGGAAACCAACTGATAATAACCGCTATCTACATTTTTATAGTAACCATCCTAAACATTTAAAGGCTAATATTCCTTATAGTCAATTTTTAAGGATGAAGAGGATTTGTAATGATGAGAAATTTCTTCAACAAAATAATAGTATTTTATATAATAGATTGCTCAATATGAGGTATCCTAAGACATTGTTGGATAATGCAGTAAGGAGATCTTCTTTAATTGATAGAAAGAAACTTCTTTTATCTGAAAAAAGTAAAAAACAATTAGATGTTCCACCATTGGTTCTTACTTTTAATAGAGATTTACCTAATATTAACCAGATATTGGCAAAACATTTTAACATATTACAGTCCACAGATTATTTAAAATCTATTTTTTCTGATCCACCTAAGGTTGTATATCAAAAACATAGATCACTTAGAGATATACTTGTCAAAACAAATTTTATTAGTAGTTCTGTACAGGTAAAAGGGTGTTCTCCATATGAGGATAAAAGATGTTTTACATGTAAACATATTGTTGTGACAAAAGTGGTCTTTAGTACTAAGAATCGTAATTTTAAATGGTATATTCCTAATTATGTTACATGTAAAAGTGTTAATTTGATATATTTGATAGAATGTAGTCAATGTTTAAACCAGTATATAGGCGAGTCAGCAAATAGTTTACATGTCAGAATGACTAATCATAGATTTGACATTTTTCATAAAAATAAAGATAGACCGATTTCAAAACATTTTAACTTACCGAATCATTCAATTGATGATTTAAAAGTAGTGATTCTTCAGGAAGGTTTTTCTTCTACAAAGGAGAGGAAACAAAAGGAGAGTTTTTTATTTTTAAATTCAAGACCTTAGAATCACATGGATTGAATTTAAACACTGGAACTATTACATCTCTGGGTTACCTGGTCTCCTAAATGATTTCTATATGTGAGTTTTTTATGTGAAAATTTTCTTATATGAGGTTTTTTATGTAAAGATTGGTTATATGGATGTTTAATATCTGTGTTTAATTGGTATATAGATAAATAATTAGTTATTATAAATTATTGTACTTTGCACTAATTATAATTTTTGTTTAAAGTGTATAAGTATTTTAGTTTTTAATGAATATTAATGTGAGCACAGCTATTTTTTGTATGTGAGCATAGTCTAATTTTTGTATGTTTGCAGATATGTATATTTTAATTTTTAATTTTGGATTTTTTATTTTTATATTTATTTTAATTTAAATAGAATTTAAGCTTGATTAGGAGTGAATGTAGTTTTTTTTTCTTTTTTTGTTTGAATTTTGTCATTGATTGGGTAGATATTCTGTGTTAGATTTTGTGACCAATCAAGGGGGTTTTGTTAAAAAAAATTTAATCTTTTACCAAATCTGTAATTTTTGATTATCGCCACTTTACTGTGTATTTTTTCTTTCTGATGAAAACCAGTCCTCTGGTTGAAATATAACATTATTTATTGGATTTATGTCTTTTTTTGTTTTTATATGTATTTCCTTTGGTTAGTTTGTTATATATTAATATTTTGATATATATATAATGGTGCTTAATATTGAATGTAGCAGTGATAGAAATGATAATGATCGAAATCAAAAAATGAAACAATATTAATAATAAATAATCAATAAAAGTATTAGCGTGTTACTGAGCACAGCCAATGATCAAGGAATTAGCATGAGAGACCATTATAATATGGCCTTACCAGCAGTTATCATTAGGAATCAACAATCAACTTTTATAACTGGATTTGTAAGAGATATATTATAAGTCTTAGACTAATCATCATCTAGTCAAGGCCAAACTTATGATGTATTATAAAATCAATAAATATTTTAGCTGCATGCACATATAGAAATGTTAAAATAATTATAAAAAGTATATTAATAATTGTTATTAGACATTCACTCCACATAACGAATAATATTATACAATAAAAAAATATTAGATTATGAAAGTAATCATATATCATAATTATTGGTATCATTATATCAATGCTGAACATAATCAATGCTCTATGCTATCAGGTAACAAGAGTATATTTGGCCACTGAAAAACTAATGACCATCCTAAATTATTTAAATAAAATGAAATATGTGGACTTTAAAAGTCACTTTTGCCTTTGCACCATCCAAATAATTTTATAAAAAAAACGTGACAAATACCTTTATATCCAAGCAAGCAAAACTCAAGGACTCTAGAGACTACAAACAAATGAAAATATACATGCCCTTATGAAATAGCCTTTTTCTATCATGGTTAAATTAAAGCATATCTCTGGAATGAAATCAGTCACACAAACTGATGATTCATAGTAGGATTGTTAGAAGAATAAAAAATTCCAAAAAAAATAACGTCACCTTCTTTTTTATTTAATAAACTAACAAATAATGTGACAAACCAAAAATTAGTACATTTTGATGAACCTTATTTTTGCCATATACATATAAGTTCATGTAACACATATTATTATTCCCTTCTTTTTCTTTTTAATTAATTAACATTATATCTAAATAAGCTAGTCCCTTGTAATAATTAAATCCTATAAAAAATTCTTTCACAATAAAGACAAAAAAGTAATTCAACTTTCCTTCTCTTTTGCTTCTGAAAATGAAAATATTCTCCTAAAAAAACTTACCGAATAAAATTATTTTTTTCAACAAACTATTAAAAAAAATTATTCAATATTCTCATAATTCAATTCTTTACAAAAAATATTTATAAATCTTATATGTACACATTAACAATACATAAAATTAGAATGGGTTTTTGTTTAATTCTCTCACAATTTCCTAGTCCAGTGTCATATCTTGCAAATCTTGCTGATAGTAGTTTAATCGATCTCTTGGCTACATGTTTATTCTCAATAGTTATTTTTATCCATTTGTCTCTTTATTTTTTTTTGTCTTTTTCTTTATAATTCCAAATTTTTAATTTATTAATTTTACTTCAGAGTAACATAAGCTAAAAGAGTCATGAGTTTTGATAGATCAATACATAAGGCTTATTGAAAGTTTTTATCAGGGATATTTTTTTATATTCTTTTTAATGAGATCAGTTACATTGTTGCATTAGTAACAATCAGCTTTCACTTTGGTTCTTGTAATTTCTCTAATATTATACTGCTTTTCAAAAATCTTTTTATTGGGAGTAATATCAATTTAGTATTAGACTTTCAAAGTAATTTTTTACTACAGTACTCACTATTACTCAATTTTATTGAATTCTACTGCCAATACATTCCTTTATTTAACAAATCTGATATCAATATTTTATTCTATTATGGGATTATTTTAAAAATTACTGCATTAAATCTTGATCAATTGATTTTCTTATTACAAAAAATATTCTTTTTTTTTTTCAAAATAAAAATTCTATTTATACACTAATTGATAAATAACTTTAAAAAGATTTAATCCTTCTTTGTTTTGTTTTGTTTTTTTAATTTTATTTGATTAATAAATAATTTTTTATTTCTTCAAAGATAAAGATCTTAATCTCTTCTTGTTCTGTTTTATTTTTCAAAAATAAAATATGAAGAAAATAACATTACACATTTTTTTTCTTTTACAGCTATACCCAAAAAATAGTCATATTAATACTATTATTATTAAAGTACCCAAATTTTGTCTGTTTACTTTATGTATGCAAATCTTTTAATAAATTTAACAACTAAATTTCTATTTAACAAATAGTCTATTCTGCTATTAACATGAAACGAAATAATTCTTTTCAATATATATTGTGCTTTAATTATCATTAGGCCTTATGAATTTAGGCTAGCCAAAACCTATACCAGAACAAACTAATAAATATTGTACTTAATTTACTTAATGGCCCATCATATCTGGAAACAAAATCATTAATGGTATAAATATGATTAAAAATTATAATGCCCCATGAATTGTCAAAGCTAATATCTGTAATTGATTAAATATGATTAATTTAGTATGTAGGTCATTACATTTGGCACCAAAATCTATATTATTATACATCAACTTAATTACTATAAATTAAATAAATAATTTATTTTGTTTGAACATTAATAATAGTCGAAGAATATAAATTATAAAACACACAAAAAATTAAATGCTGATTTATTTAATTTCAAATAACAATTAATAGTTATTGAGACATTAATTTAATTTATATAATTAATGATATGTAAATAAGAATGTTGCTAAAATAAGATCATAAATTATTAAGTTAGATAGATATTTATTTATCTTTAACTGAATATTCTATGTATTTAGTATAAAATTTAATTACATAGAGTCTTTTAAAATAATTCTATAATATAATATACTCAATGAATCTAAAATAATCAGAAGATTCAAATTTTATTCAATAAAATAATAATTTATTTACAAATGTATATGTAAAATAATAAAATAGTATATCAATTAATGAATATATAAAATAATTTAATATTATCTGTTTAATTAAAATTTCTAACCTGCATATCAATAAATGATGCAAAGAATGATACACTACTAACCAAAAAGAAAATATTTATCTATATCATTACTAATAAATAAATATAAAAACATATTAAATGAATAAGCCTGTTTACATTTTTTCCCAATCCTTTACCACCATAAATAAAATGTGATTAATATACATAAATTATTTATTTTAAATATGAATAGTTTGTTTATACTTTAATTATAATCTAGATTAAATAATGAAATAAACAAAAGCATGCTTCCAGAATGCTATATAAAATTAAGATTAAATTTTGGTAAAAATATTTAATATTTTATTTTAAATTTATCTAATTTTTTTCTTGGTTAATTTTATATATATATTACATATAAGGAAAAACATCATCTAAACTAAACAAGCATATAAACAAATAACTATATAATGAATAAAATATATAATCAGAATATTTCCAAAATTTATTGTTTATCCATTAACTTATTTTTATATACATATTTTTATGTAATATTTGTACTTCAAAAATCCTGATGCTTCTTATCAAGCTGGCTGCAAAGAAAATCTATAGTGCAAAATATATTTAAAGTTTATTTTAGTTCCAAAAATGTATTTCACAATTATATTCTCATGTAATTTTTTTTAAAAAAATAGAATTTATTAGTCAATTATATGTACAAGACAAATACAATGTATTTTCATATTTATTAAGCTTTGCTACTTATGGATTATCTTGTGTTTAAACCTCCAGTGATACCTGTTTGAGCTTGTGGCTGCAAGGGTTTGTTCATGAATGAGAGTTCTTGGATTTTTTAGGGGTGGAATATTCAGGTTTTAGGCAACTGATAAATTGCCCAAGTATCTTTAATTATTCCCATAGGGGCTACTATTCATTCTCATATCTTAATTTTCTCTATGATCTTGCAGAATGTAGAGATTAAATGACAATTATTATTTTTGAAGATTGATTGATATCCTAACGACATAATATTAGTTTTCCAGGGTGATTGCTGATCTACATAGAATAGTATATTTAACTCCATCCATTATATTTCAGTAGCCTGATAACTTATAAAAACCTGAAACCCTAATGCATGAGATGTTTAACTATTGTTAATAGTCAAATGTGAAAATTAGCAATGATTTGCGAAGCTCCACACTGCTATTAAAATGAAGTTGTGAGAGACTATGTAAGAGATTTAATGTAGAATGTATGCGTGAAAATTAGAGCAACACTTGAAATCAAATGTTCAAATATGGTTCGTTAACATTCACTGTTGAGAAAATAATTTATTAATTTATTGAATAAAATCTATGGCTTACAACACACTCATTGAACTGCTATGTATGTTATTATTGCCAAAAAGTTGAACTAGATATCTTGCTCTGGTAACGATCCCCACAGCACTCTCCTCCCAGCTCCAACCCACATACGGACTAGGATTTAGGCTGCCAGTGACCCTCCCCACAACCAGACACTCTCGTTCAGTCAGCAAAGTTGAGTTAAATCTAAATTTTCCTTCAAAATCGAATATTCCAATAGACTTCTCTAGAAACTTACTTGTTAAATTTAGCACTAATTTTGATGTTGAGCATTTTAAATAGAATGACATTTTGAGAGAGAGAGTTTATAAGATCTGATAGAGGATGTATGGGTGAAAGTTTGAGGAAACACCTGAAAATGATATTTAAATCCATTCAAAAAGGACAGGGTACTCTTAAATCAGGTGAAATCTCTGGTTTATAATGCAAGTAATCAAACCACTATGAATAACGTTATTCTTGCTAACAAATGAATGAGCTATCCAATTTTGGTAACGATTCCCACAGTGTCTTCCTTCCAGCTCTGGCCCATAAAACAATTAGAATTTAGGTCTCCAGGAACCCTCCTAACAGTCAGACACTCTCATTCAGACAGCAAAGTTGGATTAAATCAAAATACCTCTTGAAAATTAAATTTTTCCATATAATTCTCTAGAAACTTGAATGGCTGCCATTTACTTCTAATAGCATTGTAAAGAAAATTGTTATCATTCTTAGTTGTTATCAGTTGGTGCCATAATTCTTATGTGAAAAAAGACAAAAGAGATAACTCTTGTTAATTGGAATCAGTTTAGGGAAATATCATTCCCTAAACTATAACTAAGGTAACTAAAACGCCAATAACAGGGTGAACTGGAGTCCTTGCCCCCTCTAGTGGACTGTCTTCTCATATACTTATTGAAATAAACATAATGCATCCTACTAAATCTTGGCATTATATAAAAATAAACATGACTTATTCTCTTAAAATATATTAAATCTTTTTGAATAATTCTAAGTATTATTCAGATTTGTTCAATATTCACATAGTTGTTTACGGCACACAATATATATTTTAAAATTTCATCGCATAAAGCATTGAATACTTATCTCCAGTTTTATTATATAAATGCCTGAAGACAATTTTATTTCAACTTGTTACAGTTCTTTCAACAGACTATGTCTTCCAAATCCAATATTTATTTTTATCTAGCCATCCATTGCTAGTCTTCAAAATATATATATATCTATAATATTTTAAGTTTATTACTCAAAAGGCAAAAACGAGCGAGAGCTCATGTTAAAAACATGTGCATTTCATATAACTTTTTCATTGACAAAATACTTATTTCATCATCTTAGACACTATCTCTATAGATTCACTCAACTACTATTTTATTGTTACACCTAGTCGGATTCTTCTTTATAAGTTCTCTTAAAGCTTGCGTTCCAGAACGAAAATGTCATAAACTTTTAAACAAATTTAACTACTACTACTACTACTACTACTACTACTACTACTACTACTACTACTACTACCACCACCACCACCACCACCACCACTACCACCACCACCACCACTACCACTACTACTACTACTACTACTACTACTACTACTACTACTACTACTACTACTACTACTGCACTACTACTACTACTGCAGCTACTACTACTACTACTACTACTACTACTCTACTACTACTCAGCTGCTGCTGCTGCTACTACGCAGCTGCTGCTACTGCTGCTACTGCTACCTGCTCTGCTGCTGCAGCTACTGCTACTGCAGCTGCTGCTGCTGCTGCTGCAACTGCTGCAGCTGCTACTGCTGCAGCTGCTGCTAGCAGCAGCAGCAACAGCAGCAGCTAGCTGCTGCTCTACTGCTGCTGCTGCAGCTGCTGCTACTGCAGCAGCAGCTGCTGCAGCAGCAGCTCAGCAGCTGCAGCTCAGCTGCAGCAGCAGCAACAGCAGCAGCAGCAACAACTGCAGCAGCTAGCAGCAGCAGCTAGCAACAGCAACTGCAACACGCAGCAACAGCAGCAGCAGCAGCAACTGCACTCAACAGCAGCAGCAACAACAGCAACAGCAGCACGCACAGCAGCAGCAACAGCAGCAGCAGCAGCAGCTACTACTACTAGCAGCTACTGCTACTACTAGCTACTACTAGCATCTACTGCTGCTACTGCTAGCTGCTGCAACAGCTACTCTACTGCTGCTACTGCTACTGCTACTGCTGCTAGCTACTGCTGCTACTGCTGCTACTGCTGCTAGCTACTACTGCTAGCTACTGCTGCTACTGCTGCTACTGCTACTGCTACTACAGCTACTACTAGCTACTGCTAGCTAGCTGCTGCTGCTACTGCTACTGCAACTGCTGCTAGCTGCTGCTACTGCTACTGCTGCTACTACTGCTACTACTAGCTAGCTACTGCTGCTACTGCTACTACTAGCTGCTGCTACTACTACTACTACTACTACTACTACTACTACTACTACTACTACTACTACTACTACTACTACTACTACTACTACTACTACTACTACTTTACGATTTTAAAATCACAACTTGAATAAATATATTTATTCAATACAAAATATTATACCTTTTAATTAACTATTGAAATAATTATTATATAAAAATATTAATACTTTTTAAATATGTATAATCAAAATTGTTTTAATTGCATAAACAAAAACAAAAACGCAGCATAGTTGCTTACACCCATAACAATTTACTATTTATTCATTTATATTAATGTGTTAATTATTAGATGCATGCTATGAAATAAAATAAAAATAAATAAAATATTAAGAAATGAATCTATTAACACGTATTTTTTAATTTGTTCATTTTTGTTTTAAATAATAAAATACCAACCGTACTATTCATACATTTAGTACATTACTTGTTTAAAAATAAAATAAAAGATCACCAATATCATATTTTACATTCACTGTATTCTCAATAACTTTGTATCAATGATATACATCACATCACTTCAAAACAATTGACAACAGATAAATCAATAAAAATAACTTTTTGTGAATAGAATGTTATTACAAGTTACTGATTTCTTCAGGTAAAAGATCCTATATTAATGTACTAACATTGTTCATAATTCTTTCTAAATCTTTCTGTGACTTATCCTCAGTATCTTCCCAGGACATTTTCATTAACTTATTACTTTTCTGTGTAAATTAAGAAGAAAATACCCAGCATCAAAACACCTTAACTCGAACATTGTTAATACATACATTCTTTAGGACCTGACTGAATTTTTATTTTATGTCTGAAGTTTGCAAGAAAACTGTTAAAAACAATAAGAAAAAAATGGGTCTGTCTTTTGGAAATTTTCTTAACTTCCACACATTCGATTGAAAGAAACAAGTTTTTCATATTTCATAAGCTAATAAAATCCATCTCATATTTGAGTATTTTTCAGAAACAACTCTGAACTTTTCACCCCCTTTCCAAATTTTTAATTACTAATAGCTTTAATTAATAATAGGTTATCAAATGGGAGTTTTTAACATATTTTTAATTTTAAACAGACAAATTTTTAGAGTGAAGATATTTTCTTTATGTACAATATTTTATTGCTTGACAAAACTAGATTATCTAATAATTAAATTCAGGCTATAAAACTTTTATTGTTAATCTAAGATCTCCAAGTATTTATCCTTGGTAATCATATTGAACGAACCAAGTCCTCTTCTACAACATACAACAATGTAATGAAAATTGGGATTTTAGTGAATTATTTTTGACAAGCATACATTTCAAAATTTATATATCATGAAATATTTATATAAATATTAAAATTGTTTTACTTTCCAACTTTGAATTGCTCTAGAAAATCCCTTATACAATCGCCTTTTTAAATTTTCTCACAAAATAGAAATCCTCTAAACAATTAATTAAATGAACTAGAGATGGCACCTTACACAAAAATATTTGAGAACACAAACTTTTACAAATACTAAATGGATATTACATCTACGTTTTGTTTAATCTTTTATAACCGCAGTGTTATACATCAAAACCTTTACCTTTAAGTTACTTTTCTTACTTAAAACCCTCCATACTTTTTATATTATTTAAGATTAAAATTTATATCAGGTTATGACCTGATTCACGGTCATACCGATATATATATATTCATCAGATTTTTTTGTTGTTTCTTTTCAGCAACAGCTCATCTCTGTCCTTTCACAAACAATTCTATACATTGTGCACATGGGTATTCAATTCGTATAATTAATTACGAACTTAATTTTGCAACAAGAAGAATTTGTGTAAGTATGAAACAATGGCATGGTGAAGAAAATCCTACCTGCATTTATGACTCTTTCATAAAAGAGCACTTGCAGATGTGTAATGGAAAAACCGATTGCAAGTTTGATGTCACTAATAGCGCCTTCGGAGAGAATTGTCATTATATTACAAAATATTTAGCAGTGGATTATAATTGTGAATGTAAGTAAAGCTGTATACATTTATATGTTGTATTATTTATACATCCTGGGATTTAAATCCAGGTCATAAATGATAAAGGGATAAACAAATTTGGTACCAAAAGGCTTTATATATATGTAGTCTGTTTGTGTTCTGAATTTGGGCTAAATTTGATATATATATATATATATCACATCACAAGGTAATCAATTTGATATATATATATATATATATCACATCACAAGGTAATCAAGTCATGTATCACATGATCTAATTCAATAAACTTCTATTACAAATGTTATATATTTTGAGCATGCCAATAACTCTTAATAAGCTTTTCAGAATATCCCTATCCCCAGACCATTTTCATACTTTTGGCCTTCTTAGCACCTGACTGAGAATTGCCAAAAGCACAAAACTGGTCTGTAGATAGGGATTTTCAGAAAATCTTGTTAAGAGCTATTGCTATGCTCATTGTGTGTTTTATTATTATTATACTCTCTATGTAAGATTTTGCTGAACAATTCAGTGATCCATTAACTGACCAATATCATTAAGTGAGTAAATGGGTTGACTGAAACTATTTTTTTTTAAAAATCCTATGCACTTTTGGAAACTGAAAAAAATAAAAGTTATCTTTTAGAAAAAATAATTTAGTAAAATCAAAGTTGTCTCCTCATGCCTCTCACATTGCTGTCACAACTGAGATAGTACAATTGCTATCAGCCCTATATCATTTTGTAAAACGCAATCTCCCTGAATATATATATATATAGTAATAATAAAAAGTCAGATGTCACATGACTTATATATAGCTTGCACTTACAAATATGTAAAATTAAGAGCATGCTAATTAGGTCTAAACAAGCTTTTTTTATGATAAATGCTACTACAAGAGAAGGCATTCAAATCATTTTTATCTTGGATTGTCCCCATCCTCGTTTCGACCTATGGGTCTCTTCAGTGAGGAGTTGGGACATTAGATTCAAAAAACCAGCTCAAGCTAAGCATTTATCTAAAAGTTAATTGTCAAGAAGAAGATCTGAAACTTTTAGACATCTACATGTCTTTAAAGTCAGCTCTCCAACTGAAAAAATTATATGGGACTGAACTTAATTCAGATACTCCATATATTAGTAGGCTTAGCCATTTAATTTAGCCAAAGTCCCAACAGCAAAATAATAATAGTAATAATAAAAAGTCAGATGTAAAATTAAGAGCATGCTAATTAGCTCTAAACAAGCTTTTTATTATTATTATTATTATTTTGCTGTTGGGGCTTTGGCTAAATTAAATGGCTAAGCCTACTAATATATGTAGTATCTGAATTAAGTTCAGTCCCATATAATTTTTTCAGTTGGAGAGCTGACTTTAAAGACATGTAGATGTCTAAAAGTTTCAGATCTTCTTCTTGACAATTAACTTTTAAATAAATGCTTAGCTTGAGTTGGTTTTTTGAATCTAATGTCCCAACTCCTCACTGAAGAAACCCATAGGTCGAAACCAGTCTGGGGATGGGGACAATCCAAGATAAAAATGATTTGAATGCCTTCTCTTGTAGTAGCATTTATCATAAAAAAAGTTTGTTTAGAGCTAATTAGCATGCTCTTAATTATATATATATATATAATAATCCAGTGCATAACACTATACTGAAATAAATATACAAATATTGAGCAATTAAATCATCCCACATGATTAAGAAATCCAGTACTGCCCTCTGTGAACTAATATATAAATACATTAGAGTTCGTATATATATATATATATATATATACGAACTCATATATATATATATATATATATATATATATATATATCTGAATAAACTGCTAAGAAAATATTAACTAATTTTAATTTTATAATGTACAAATGTGAGAATTGTCTGGATTAAAACATTAATATTAAAAATAATTTTTCGAACAATAACTTAATTACCCAAAGTTAATTTTTCAAAAAAACAAACATGTATAAAGAACAACGAGAAACTGGTGGGAAAACTTATAAAAATTGATATAAGAAATAGCTATTGAATCTTACTGCAGTTTTATTTGAGAGATGAAAAATGAAAAATCTAAAAAAAATTATATTCAAAATAGATCTATTTACTTTTTAATTAATGAAGCAATAAGGTGGATTAAAATTATTTGGAAAAAAAAAAAAGAAATATTTTTTTTTAGAAATTGATGTTCATGAATTTTTCAAATAATGCAATATATTGTAAATCGTACGATTCACAAAACTTTTAACACTAACATATTTTAATATATAATCAATAAAGAAATAGGCCATAACTTGTGAAAAATTGGGTTTCCTTAAATTTCATGGTCTTATGATAATAAATTTATCAATTAAAATTGCAATATTTTTCATATAAAAATATAATACAAACTACAGATTTAAAAAGAAAACAATAGCAGTTGCCAAGAAGTTTTTGCAATGTTTTTATTTGAGTTATCAAATAGCACTTGAGATCAGTTTATAGTTAATCTCAAATTTTATAACATAACATAAAAGTAAAATGTAAATCAAGAGATGACAATTAAGAATAAATATTTATATATTTTAAAACATTGAATTTGTATTACAATCACTCGTCATTAATCTATTAATTTGAAAGTTGCAAAGATTGTCCAATATTTTCTTCAAATGCTGAGTTTGTATATATATATACAAATCAGTTATAAGCTTTTTATATTTAATGATAACCAAATGTTCTTCTCTTTCATAATGAACTATTTTTAAAAAATATATCCCATAGATTTCTGTTATTAGAAATATAATTGCTAAATTTGAATATATATATATTGTGCCCTTTTTTATAGGTCAGAAATAGCTTATCGCAGTAAATTACTAAAAAATTTAAATTTCAGAATGTGTTCTCTTGATGTGTTAATTATATTTTGTTAATATCTTAAAGTACAATTTAAAGCTAAATGAAAATACGCAACACATAAAATTATATTGAATAACTTTAAAACTGCTAAATAAAGCTAGAAATATTGGTACATATGGTTGCAAAAGCTGGCCATAATAAGTAACTCAGCTATAAATATTTAAAAGTATGTTTAAAAGTTCGTTTTTAATAGTCTTAAACTGATAATTAAGTAAATGTTATATTTAAATTTATAAATCATATTTAATATTCATAATTAATATCGTATATTTTAAAAGTAAGTTTTGTGGTAGTGAAAGTTATATTTAATTCTATATTTTCCAAATTATATTCTTCCAAATTATATAATTGTATTATTTTATTCAATACAGCAAGTGTAGCAATTATTATTTATTCCCAGTCAGAGAAAAATCGGATAGTCTGTCTTGATTATTAATCATGTGACTTATGTAACATAGAGTTAACACACACTTGCTTGCTAGAATTTATTAGTAAAGTTTAAAATATTGTAGAATTGCATTATAGAATTAAATGTAATTATTATCTATCATAAAAATAAATATTAAATATTAAGTTAACTATGTATAACATGTTTAAATAGTGTAATAAAGACAAATACTGTTAATAAAAAGTTAAATATTTTGTTAAAATAAAAAATAGATTAATTAAATATTAAAAGAGGGATAATTTATTAAATAGTGTTTTAAAAAAGTCTTTTTAAAGATATTTAATCAATTTAGTAAAATAATAATTGATTTAAAAGTTATATTTTAAATAATATTTAAGGTTTTAAATACGTCATAACTTTTATTCTGAAATTTAATTGTGTAAGTTTGCAACATATGCAAATTTGGTATCGAACTAAAAGTAAGAATCAACCAATAGGATAAGGTATTCTTACAGGGTATAAATACCATTGCAGTTGATTTATCAGTGTGTGATTAATAATGTATTAAAGGTAGCTGAATCATATCAGAAGCTATCGAGGTGATTGTAATTTTAGTATTATTATTTTAGTCAATTTTAGTGCTCTCTTATAATTTTTGTTTGCAAAAACTAATAAGTATTATTTTAAAAGTATTTTGCAAAAAAAAGAGAGGGTAAACTAAAAAAAATATTTTAATAATTTCATTTAATATGTGCTAGTTTTTTTTAAAGTTTTCTTACCAGAAGTATTTTATCAAAAATCTAATTTAGAACTTCGCGATAATAAAATGGAAATACCAAGAAGTAAAATATATTCAATTTATAATATTTTAAAAATGTATATAATATTTGTTGATGCAGTTTCATTAGTGCTGAACAAGTGGACTGTTCTAATGAATAAAATAGCAGTATGGACATTGTACAAGAAACTTAAATAGAAAAACTGTTTGCTGTCTAAAAGTAAAGACACATTTTTATATAGTAAGATAAGCTTGTCTAAGATTAAGAAGCAATAAGACAAGTAGACTTTATGATAAATTTATAGAAATATTAAGTTATAAAAGTAAATATTATATCCTTTGTGAAGGAAACATTAAATAATTCTACAAGAAATTATTTAAGAAAAAAACTCACAAAAAATATTTTAGAAAAGCGTATGTTATTAAAAACCTGAGGCATATAAAGGGTTAATACATGTATATAAAACTGTTTAAATGCTAATAATTTGAGATAAGAAAAACCTCTGAATAAGTGGTAAAAAACAATAAATCTACTAAGAAAGAAACCTTAAAGAAATGAATATGTTAATAGATGAAAAGATAAAGTTATGGAAATAAATATTGCGCAAATAATTTATCCGGATAGATCAAGCTAAGCCAAATGGAACATAATGCATTACTACGCCAATATGGAATATTCTAGGAAGATTCAGGAGATTATTTTAGTATTATGATTTCACTAATTATCTTTCTGGACTATTGAATCCATAAACTATTAATCTATAAACTTTTATAGGATGGATTGATAATTGTTTTGTTTAATTTTCAAGATTTAAAAAGACGTCATATTTTTTTACTACTATGTATTTTTTTTTTTAAATTGTTCACTGCCACCCGTCTGAGAAATTGTCTTGTTCATCACCATAGCAATGGGGGAAGGTAAAGGCTCTTGAAGAAACAAAGCGTTTTGAGGAGAACATTTAAAAAAAAAAACTCTCGAGGAAATAATAAACTTTTTTTTAACTTTATCAAGAATCTTCATCAATTCAAGAGTTAATTGAAGATATACATAATTATAGTCTTGATTTTTTTTATTTATTAACTTAGTTAAAGTTTAAATTTTCTGTCTTAAAAGATTAGGAACATGAACATTAATCTATTGATAACATTAAAATTCTATAGTATAATATTTAATAGTTTAAATTAGAACATTTAAATAGAAGCATGGATGTATATTTATTATGTATGCGATGTTATATCTAGTTGGAGAAAAGAAGACTGCAAAAAGTGATAATGATGAGATAATGTCACTTGGTAACAACTAATGAATTATTGATATTTATTATGATGTATTTTCTTGTTTTTCTTTTTTACAGATTTCCTATGTAATAATGTATGATGTATGAATGTTAAAATATATGCATTATACAACATTTTTAAAACATTGTGAGATCTGGATTTATTTGGAATATGCATACTATGATTTTATAATAGTATGATAATAAATATTTGTGTGATTCTTTGTAAAAAACTTTCATATTATTGGATGTTCAAGTATTATCTGATTAGTTTGTATGTGGTTAAGAATATAAAATAATGAAGTAAGCAGACTTTTCTTATAGATTAGTAAGATTCCTCTAATTATTGTTGAATTTTATTTATTATTTGAATATGCAAGCTAGTATTTTGTCAATGTAAGACCTGATAAATCTTTAGGAAATAAGAATAGGATAGTGACCTGGTATTAATAATATGGTAAGCATGAATCCATGAGATTATTAAGTTAGGATATTTAGGAAATATGAAGAATATTTTATATCTGTAGATGTGCATGCAGTTAACAAAGCCCTGTAATTGCATATTTATTTGGGACAATGTTTATTTTTCTTAGAGTATTGATGTTCAATAAAGCTGAAGGAATAGCTTGACATCATTTATAGTATTTGAGGATATTAGACAGAATAAGTCTTGCCTCTAGTTTTATAAATACACTGTGCTTTGGTATATGTTTATTTGATATGAGTTATGTGTTATACTCTAGTTTTTCTTCCTATGCTATAAATCTGTTTGCTATCTAGATTTCCAAAATGTAGCTACATCGTACAGTATGGTATACTTAAAGGAAAATAATAGATGATTTAGAGTTAAAGATATGCAATTGTTTGGAATGAGATGAGTTCATTTACTTGTATGAAGAAATAGAATTTGTATGAATTGGAATTGAAAATCCAATGGACTTCATATGAAAGAATCATAAAATATGTTATAGATTGATTTTATTTTGGAAATAAATATAAGATCTTAAGAATAAAATATGTAAAGCAAAGTTGCTTTTGAAATATTAAATAATATTAAAATATTTATTTCATTTTTTTAAAAATGAGTACTGCATATTTTAATATAATGCTATAAAGTAAAAACGATCTACACAATAAGTTGAGGTACAATTTATATTTATTCAATAATAGAGAATGAATCAGTAATTATAATTATATAGTACTATAATATTGTTATAATGGAATGTATTATAGTTAATAAATAGTGAACAATAGTATCCATGATTTAGAAATAAATTATCAATAGATATTTTACATGATATCATTAATATTGCTAAAGTGAAATTGTCTAGTAAAAAAAGATATCCATGTTCTCAATTAGTATTATTTTATGTTTATCCTTACAATGTTTCTATGGATTTTTTAATAAAAAAAGAAGCATACTTGAATAATAGCTAAAGGATGTAAAATATATTTTGAGTAATCATTAAGTAAATATATATATATTTTTTTATATAAGATTGATCAAACAGGGATTAATAATATTGTATTATTTTATCTTTTTTTTTTATTTAAGTCAGAGTAAAGACTTAACGAGGTTCGAATATAAAGAATGTATAATGGTACAAATCTTCAAGATGTTTTAAATGTACATATTGTAAATAAATTGTTATGTTGTTAATGTTATAATAAACTTTGTTAAAATTTGTTTTCTCAAAATTTGTGTGTTTGGTTTATTATTTTTCCATCTTCATGAATTTGAACACAGTCAATAAAATTAAACACAATATTTTTTGCACAGAAATAAATAAAGAATTATTTTAAGAATTAGAATATTTATTAAGTAATCACATTTACATTATCTTATAGTGGTAAATTAATCATTATAATGGTACATTGAAATAAGATGCTATCCGCTGCCACACGCCTTTGTTTGTCAGATTATCAAATGCTATCACATTTTTCTTACATTATTAGATGAAAATAAAAGATTATATTAAATTATTTTATTATTATTGTTTATTATTATTAGTTTAAGTGTAGTAGATTATAACATAAAATCCCTTCTCATATTTTACTACCGTAGTTTTAAAATTAACTTAGAATAAATTTTATGAACCTGAGATTTTATAGAGCTAAATTATTATAAATAAAAGATTAAGATTTAATTATTAGCTTAATCTTAGTGAGTAGAAGTTATTAAAGTCGTAAGAATACTATAAGTTTGTTATTTGAAATGATAATAGGAGGGGGGGGTAGTGTTCTTATGCCATTGAGGTAATATCCTGTACGATATTGGCTCAATGTAATCTATCTTGTCACCGGTATTTTCACTTCCAAGTCTCATGAAAATATTAAGTATTTATTTAATTTATTTTTATAATATAAACCTTATTCGTATTTTAAGTTTAAGCTAGTGAAATATTTAATTTTAATGCTGAATATTTTATTTATTAATTAAGGTGCAATATAAGGATTAAATTACTATAGGTATTATAAAAATAAATTTTCTTGAATTATCTTCAAGATGCAACTTAGTATCTGCTTGCAAAAATAAAATAAATCATATAAAATAATAATATATTAAGAGATGTAAATGCGAAGACCAAATTATGGTTATAGATAATACTAATATTATTTTGGCATTAATTTTTATTTAGTATAAGAAACAATATATTGACTGCGATTAATTACTATATTAAAATCCAGTAAAAATACTTGAAGAACAATATCTTACATACAAGTATCTTAATAATAAATGGATTAAAGTCATCTAGACTAGAATTTTGTTAGTATCGCCTAGAAGCAAAAGGTGCTATATTTTGATTAGGATGTTATTTAAAATATCTTATTCATTTTCATTTATTATGATAGCAACTATATTAATTTCTTTATTTCTTGTTTTGGACTGACGGTTTTAGTAAATTTTGCAGTTTCGTTGAAGCACTATTTTTTGAAAGCAACGGGAATCTCTACTATTGACAGTTTTGATATATTAACCTCAAATTCTTTGCACAGATGATCAGTATTAATTGAATAGGATAAAATTAGGTTTTAACATAAAAACGATTTTCAATTTATTTTTAGCAGAGAAATTCAATTATTTAATAGGATTTTGAAAAAAAGAAATTGTTTTCAAATTTGTGCTAAATACTTCAAATGAGAACAAATTTCATTATATATATTTGCATAACTGTCTTAGTGTAAAGATCTAAATTTGTATCAATTCTTTTTCTATTTGCATATAACCAAAAGATTCACAATCGCTACTAGCATTCACTTGAGACTTGAGACCATGCTACATTTTTGGCCAATAAATAATGTGTATGCTATTATGTATCATTTTATGAGATCATGAGAAGCTGTTAAGTTTGTTTGAAATCAGTTAAAGCACCCTACCAGATCCTCCATAAAAATTTCCTCAAAAGACATCAGCTATATTAATTTCAATTTTATGCAGAACTCCAACCATGGCCTTAAAAAAGTTGTTTTAATAATAATAGTAATGGCATCTGAAATTACTCATTGACTGAAACTCAATAATGTATTAATATTATGTGTCTCTAGAGTTTTTTGTCAAGTATGCTACCATCAAATATAAGAATATTATTTTTTGTTTTTAATTTATAGCATATAGCCCTAATGAATAACACATATCTTTTTTCTGATAATAAAGTTTTAAAATTAACTAAGTCACTTAGCCTATATTTTCAAAAGGATTCCTATATTGATTCCAAAAATTAATAATCATAATCTTTGCCATCTACATATATTCTCTAGAATTGGGATTTTTTAACTAATACAATGTCACAGCAATCAATTAATGTATTATACATTTTGGAATACTATTTTAAGCATAAATAGTGATTATTTATTTTATATGAATCACTAGTACTTAATTTATTATATAATGTAAGATGCAAAATTAATAATAGTGCCACCTAGTGAAGTTAATGTTTTTAATTTTTTTGTCATTGTTTTCTTGTTATATATATACAACATAAATTTTAACTAATAGCGATATTTTTAAAAAATTTATAGACTTGGACTTGTGAATAAGAGCACTAAAATCAAAATGTTCTGTATTAATATTGAACAAGTTATCACATTAGTAATTTTGAAAAGCAAGTTAAAAAGGAAATAATTGTTTAAATAATATCCTTTATGGATCGTTTCCTTTATCATTAATATTTCAATTAATATAAATCTTAACTTTTGACAAATTTAACTAATAAAAAAAGACAGTAATTTCACACATAATGCTAAAATAGTGAAACCCCTAGTATATTCAAACAAACCAGCAGATAAAAATGATGGAAAGCAATTTCCAAGTATAAAACAACCTTATTTAAAAAATAATTATTTTAGAAATGAATAAATAGAAATAATTTTTTTATATAAATTAAGCACTCATGCGTTAAAAACCAAAAAAATAATTATTTTTTTAACCACAATTGGGGTTTTTATATTTAACTTATGTCAATCCTTCACTATGAAAAAGATGAATTGATTTAATTAATTTCTGGATCCTCTGCACTTCTCTTTCCTGTTAAATATAAAAAACCCAACTGGTTGAAGAAACAACAATTATTTTTTTGTTTTTTAGTGCACAATATATAAAAACACTTAGTATTAAAAAATTATTTCTACTTATTTTTAAGTTTTTAGTATTGGCACAGTTAATAAAAATGTAAAACTATTTGTACTTTAAATCAACTTTATATATATATATATATATATATATATATATCACTAAATATATATATATATATATATATATATATCACTAAATATTTGTAATAAATTAACATGTATACCCCTTATGTAAACATCATGTCTAGTATGTGCACATTATTATATATAAATATAATAAATCATTAAGTAACTTAAATTGTGAATATTGCTTTTCAGTCAAAAGAATTTTACATTTTTGCTTTTAATTGAAAAAAAAATTGTTTAACAAAAGTATATTGTAAATGAACTTCATTTAATATGTATGACTTTCCTTTAAATTGATTTGACACTTATCATTTATATTTATATCACTTGATATTTCTGCAATAAATTAATGTATACTCCATATGTATATGTCAGATTTAGTATTATATATATATATACATTATTATTATAATAAATCATTAATTAACTTAAAATATGAAGGCATCTTTTTTTGTGAAATATATTTGATATTTTTTGGTTTTATTTGAAAAGTTGATTTTTTTTAATGCTTAACAAATTTACTTTATTTAAAGCAAATGATTTTCCTTTAAATTTTAATGGTCAAAAGTATTTGATATTTCCTCCTCCCTGTGATCTAAGAAACTAAGTCATGTAATTAAAATATTATAGTGTCATATTAACAGTCATTTATATGTAATAATCCAAAATTTGAACAAATTATATTGTATTTAAATCCATTAAACCCAACTTAAAATTGTATTACAACTTAAATCAAGCTTTCAATTGAAACAAAAAAATCCCTATATCACCCTCTCCTATGCATTATTTAAAACATATTGAAGTTTTAAGAATGTCTTTTAAATTTCATATTAAAAATATTTGACCTCCATTCAATGGCTCAGATTTAAGAAACTAAGTCAGTTATCTAAAATATTTTACTGACATACTTTATGGCTCATGATTTATAAAAAATGTATCAAATATCAACAAATTATATTGAATTTAAATATATTAAGTTTTGATTTTAATACTTTATTCTGACATCAATAAAAGTGTTTATAAATTAACAAACAAAAAGCAAAACAACAAATATAAAAATATTGTAACTTAAATAAAAGCATTTAAAAAATATGAAAATAAAGCTATTGTCTAATTTTTAATGGTATGTTAGTAGTATGAATTAAAATTGATCCCAATTTTTAAACATGAATTAACTGTAAAAATAGTCCACTTGTTATTTTTAAATAAATACATTTTTAAAAGATAAGCAGAAACATCTAGAAATGACATTAACTCTAATTAATATATTAATAGAAAAAGAATAAAATAGTTAAATAGTTACTGTAATTTTTAAAACCATTTGTATAACATAATATTTATATAATTTATTTAATTTTAGCACCTTTAAAAATTGTTATTTGTCAAAACTCTAAGGCAACATTTACTTGCAAGCAAGATCAAACTATTAAAATTTCTTCAGCTACTTTTGGAAGGAGTTCAGAAATACTGTGTTCACCATCCTTACAGCAAATCAATCCCAAATTTTTTAAAAATACTAGCTGTTACAAAGATGTCTTTTCTCAAGTTTATGGTGTCTGTAATGGAAAAAAAACATGTAGTCTAGAGGCTACTGTAGCAACCTTTAATGACCCTTGTCCAAACACCTACAAGTATTTGGAAATTGAATATCACTGTGAAGGTAATGTATATGCTTAAATAAATATATAAATATAGAATCTTTATAAAATTATGTGTATATCTTAATCTTTAGTTTAAAAATTGCACTAATAGTCACAGTACTTAGAAAAAATGCAAAAGTATATTTAATTATTATAATTTCATTTACAAGTGTTAAATTTTCCATCTTGAAACCAACAATTTTAGATAAATATATTAATAATTATTACTGATTATTTATTAAGCTGCATATTATCATATTATTTAAAGCCCAGATAAAAATTTTAAGTCCAGTTTAAAATTAAAATGTTATTACTTGTGTATACATACATAAAATAATTATTCCATAATTATCTCTATTTTTTCATGTGTAATATTTTTTAGATATAAGTAAAATGTCCATTCCAACACATATTCTGGAAACATAAGAATAAAAACATTCAAAAAAAGACAAATGTTTAGTTTGTGTATTTCAGAAATGTATTACTGCAATGGTACATATCTAAAATAATATAAGGTTTTCAGTATGACTGTGAAATGGATAACATCATTCACTGTCCTTTATAAATATTTAATGGGAAAAGTTGGATTAGTTTTTTTTATTCTATTATTTAGATAAAAATAACTATATACTTATTCATTAATCAATATTGGATGGCTAGTGGACTGATTATTAACTGTTACATGAAAAAAAAGTCCAAAATCTGTCTAGATTCTGTTTTTGAATATCCATCCAGAATTTGAAAACAGGGCATTGATATACTAGATGGATGATGATTATTATAAATAATCTAGCAATTTGATGTAATTTTAAAAATAATGAAATATTAAAAACTATTAATAATATTAATTTTATAAAATAATAATAATAACTATCATTAAATTAAATTTATTGTCATTTGAACTTCACTGTTTTAACATTTCTTTTTTTATCATATTAGTTTTAAAAAACATCATTTGATCAGCCTCAGAGGGGTTTTATCAACATCAGAATTTAAAATTTAAAGAATAATGCCACAGATATTTTATAATAACATAAAAATATATAGAATCAAAAACAACTGTATAAATTATATAGACTTAAATTCAATTTTGTATTAGTAATATCATATAAATAGTAAAAAAAATTATTTTGAATAAAAATGTCTGCAAGTCTTTCCACTAAGTTGCTTCTCATTTTGTAAATAAATTGGTATTTTTAAAAAAAAAAAAAATTAAAATCTATTATTTCAAAAACAAATAGTATTTAATATATATGTGTGCGTGCATTGCACTAATTTATTAAACATGTAATCAGTTATATATTGTACGCTAGTGAATAGAGTCACATGTGTCATAACTTTTTTTAAAGATATAATTAATTCTAAGATTTTTAAAATGGAATTTTGCAAAATTAAAAGTACTGTGTCCTAATTTTCTTTAGAATAAAATTTCTTGGGAGGAAGAGGGGGAATTTAAAATAGAATTAGAAAATATTTTTAAAAACTTTTTTACTCTCTCTTCGTAAACTTTTATAGTGTATAAAATAACCAAATGTGAAACCGGACTAAAAATGAGTCTGTAAAAATAAAATGTTTGTAAAACCTTCAAAAATGTAATTAATCACTTTATAAGATTGCTGATAATGATAATAGATGGACAATTGAAATTTTAAACTGGATTCCAAGAGATTGTAAAAGACCCAGAAAGAGACCACATGTGAGATGGATGGATGAAATAAGAAAATGTGCAGGGGTGTTGTGGAAAAGAGAAGCTAAAGATCGGAGAAGATGGATTAAACTTGGAGAGACCTTCATCCTGCAGTGGATTGATAATGGTTGTTGATGATGATGATGATGAAGATTGCTGATTAAATTGTACTAATTAACAAACTAAGATACTTTTCTTGAAATTGATTTTAACCCCTTTCCTGTGGCACTCTTCTAAAAATACTGTTAAATGTTGAAGATGTTCTCCAATTGTGGTAGATGCAATTATCACATTATCCACATAAATGGTAATATGTTTCTGTCCAGAAGATAGGGTTTTATCTAAGCTTCTTATCAGACCAGCACCAGTAGTTATCAATCCAAAGAGCATTTTATTAAATTGATAAGTAAAACCATCATATCAGAATGCAGTGTATTGGCGATCTTCTGGATGAAGTTTCATTTGCCAATAACTAGAGCTTAGATCAAAGATGGAAAACACTTTTTTATTTCCAAATTTCATGAATAATTCATGTATAGGTGGTGGTATATTCCTGTCAGAAACAGTAATCTTATTTAGTTTATGAGCATCTAAACAAAATCTCATTGACCCATCTTTCTTCTTCACAGTTACAACTGAATTACAGTAGGGTGAAGAGCATTTGGAACTAATTCCCCAATCCAACATTTTATTAATCTGTTTGGATATTTCAGCATGATACTGGAATAGGATATGATCTGGATTGAAATGGTTGATCATGTATTAATTTAATTCTTTGCTGAAAACATTCTATCTCCTGGTATGTCTGAGAAAACTGGGTGGAATTTCTTAATAATAGATTATAATTTTATTGCGTCTTCATTTCCAAGTAAATTGAATTCTGCAATTTTATCATCTATGAGTGCCTCTGGGATGGTAGATATTATATAATAAACTTCAAATAAATCATTTCTTGGAAGTAATGTCATTTCCAAGACTTCATCACTTATTTTAACTGTTTTATCAGAGAAATCAATGACACATGTGTTCAGATGTAGGAAGACTCCCCAAGAATATCATATATCAAACAATTTAGTATTAAGAATACATGACAGAGTACTGTTTGACCAATTTTGATTTCTATTCACATCTGTTTATGTGTTAGTTAGGCATTTGTACTGCTATTAGCCATAGTAACCTGAACTGGTCTGAATGGTAATGTTTTAATATTAGGGTTCTTAATCAATATTTCTTAATAAAATCTACTTGATATAACTGAGATTTGGCTACCAGAAGATGCACACTCAAACATAATATCTATTATAGGACAGCATTGTACAGAAAAATTAAGAGCCTTATCCTCCCATGGGCACATTAAATTTGTGATTTCTCAGTCTGGAATTTGATTTATACTTTTGTTCCTCAATGTCAATATGATCTTTTGAGATGAGTAATATTCCCTCAAGTACCTTTTTAGTTTGATTTCAGATTATTTTGGGTTTGGGGGATTCCTCTAAGCTATGTGGAAGTTTAATATATGTTGATAATTATGATTCTGTTTTTTTTTTATTTGACTGGTTGTCCATACAGTTAGGTCATAAGGTTTTTCCTTTCCAATGGTTTGGATCATTATTATTTTTCTGTTTTAAAAACTAGTATTAACAGTAACTTTTTCTCTCTTTTCTTCAGTTGTTATTGTCACTAAATTTAAAATATTTATATCAGGACTGGCTAATAACTCTGTGACTTGTTCTATAGTTTTAGCATTAGTACATAAAAGTGATTGTTCAATTTTCAAACGTAAATTCCTTTTCACAATCCTTATCATCTCGTTTTCACGGAAGTGGTAAGTATTTAGTGTTGTCAGTTTAGTAATTTGACACCAGAAAAATTTTGTGAATGTCTCCCCTGCTATAGCTTTATATTTTTCATGAAATAATTGATATATCAAGAACTCTTGTTTATATCTATTCCAAAATTTTTTTATTAATAGTGTTTGGTAATCATTAAATATAGATCGAGTTTGGAATAATGATGCCCATCATGTTAAAGGGGTGGCTATATGCAATAATCACTTTCTCTCCTTCAAATAAGTTGTGATTTACAGCAAAGTAAAGGTTCAGACTTCTCAAATGTTCTATAGGTACCTCATTATTAGATCCTTTAAATATTTTCAATCTCACAAATTGATTATGGCACAGAAAGGTGTAATGTGGTTATGCCTTGCATTTGTCTCTGTTGGTTTATTTGTGTTGAATCTATACAATCAACAAAATTATTAGGATATGTATTTGGAATTATTCCTTCTATGATGAAATTTAAGGGGTAGTTTTCCATTTCAGATTGTGTTCATTTGATTATTGTTGATTCTATATTTGAATCAATTAATCTTTGTGAATTTTTAAAAGTGAGCTCAATTTGATCTTGTCTAGTATTTTCTTCTTTATCTATCTGTGTTTTATGTTGGATATCATTATGGTTGTAGTTGACATGCAAGTGTATTTTGAGATATCTGTAATTTAATAAACATGAATTATTGTTTAAATGCCTCATCCATATGTTTTACTTTATCATGTATTTCTGTTGTGACTTCCATCAATTTTTCTAATGTGGTATTTTCTGATATTCTATCATTTTCTGAACAAGTTATTTTAATTTCTGTTTGAAATTTTCATTCAACTCTTTCAATTATTCTTCATTAATGTCTGAATCATTACATTTGTTTTGTATAGATTTGACTAATTTTATTATTTACTTTTGTAATTCCTTTTGCATTTCTGTTTATATTTTTTTCTGTTTCTCATATATTTCATTTTTAAAAATGTCTCTGGTTCTATACAATTCATTGCACTGAACATTCAGTTGATCCATAATATTAGTCTGAAATTCTTTAATCTCTGTTTATATCTGGTATTTTTTTCTTCAACATCTTTTTTTATTTCTTCTTAGGTTTGTCTCATATTAGTATTATCCCTTTAAACTTTATTTAGACTTATTGATAACTGTTTGATATCATTAGATAATTTATTCTCTAAATCCTTCACTTCCAATTTTAATTTTGATTTAACATTTTCATATCCAATTTTAATTCTGATTTAACATTTTCCATATTACTTTTCAAGTTTTCTTCTAAATTATTGCTATTTTGGTTTTTTTTATTATTCATATTTTGGTTTATTTCTTTTTTCATATTACAATTCATATTTATGATGGCTTGGAACATTTGTTCTATAGTCATGGTATCTATTATAGCTTGTGCTATTTCGGGTGTAGTTATTTGAGACACTTGATGATCAAGTGTAACCTTGGTTTGAGACATTGTTTCATCAGAAATGGGTGTTTGAGTAGAGTAGTTACTCTCAGTCATAATGATTTCTAATAATTTGATCACTGAAGATCTTTCTTCAATATTATTTAATATATTCTCCTTCTTCATTAATATTTTGTACTTTTTCAACATGTTTCATTATTGTATTGATTAAGTTTTTTTTTCCACTTCTTATATTCATGAATTATGTTTTATCTTGGTTATATGTTTGTTTATTCTTTGTTTACTAAGAGTGATTATTTTTCATACGATTTTATGCTATATATTTCGTTTTTAATGTAATTCTAATATTTTTTTTTCTTTTTTTAATGTTATTAATTTAATACCTAATATAAAATTGTCTTTTTAAATGCCTGACTCATCTATTTATTCATTCATTATTTTATTTCAAGATCTCTATTTATTTTATTATTTATTATTCTACAAGTTTGCATGAAAATTATCTAATCCTTTGATAGTTGAAATTATCTATTGTTGCTATGTGAATCAATTGATCAAGATTATATTCCATCAAAATTATATTTTTATAGGTGTATTTGATGGTTAACTATTGTTTTGTGCCCCTAAAGTTTTGTGTCATATGTAACAATCCATATTCCCTTAAAAATGAGGGCAAGTACATTTAACTATAGTCAGACCTCTTCGTGTAGGATGCCATGAATGATGTGATAAAAAAATCTAATCCATGATTATATCTATTTCAAATATGATAATTTAATATTTAAACATTCAATACAGATATAACTTAGACCATTTCATCCAATCTTCATCTCTGTTATGCTCAGTATTTGAACTCATGGTTAATTTTACACTTAACTCTCTTCAGACATCAATTGATATCCTGTAGTAATAAAAATACTTTTATATAAGTTCGATAGATTCTCAAAATTCATTCCAACCAAGTTATCATGATGTTAAATCAGGATGATATGTATATGTGGGTATATGTATTCAATTTTATTTTATTATGAAAATAAAATAAATAATTTAAATAAATCAGAGACCTCCTTAAATTTAAAATAAATTTAACAATATTTATTAATTGAAAACAATTTAAATTTTTCTTTATATAACAAAATATCTATTATATAAGTATACACATTTTAAAATTAAACCTTCCCATATTCCATAGTTGATATGTATCATAGCACAAACAATATTTAATAGATTACAAAAATAAATAACATTTATAGTTCCAAAGATTATGATAATACTAACTAACTAAATTTAAATTAAACAATATAAGTATAAATGAAGACTTTTGTTATATAGAATCCTTTTGAGGGAATTCCATTTTTATAAGACCTTCTATCAAAGTATGGTCCCTTTTGTTGAAAGAAAAGACCTTTTATCCAAGGTTATTAGTCATTTATACCAAATAATAAATTAATTAACTTAATAATAAACAATAATTCTGTTGTGTCATAAGTGAATGAATTTAATATGAAGAACAATAAAATCTTACCTTCATATTAAGTTTAGTTATTAACCTGGTCAAGGTCACTGTGTAAGGAAGACCAAAATTTTATTAAATAAAAAAACATTAAACCCAATAATCTTTTTCCATTTTTCATCTAATGGTATTCCAAAATGGAATATTCCAAAGAAAGCAGGTTTTAACCTTTTCTGAGAAACAACTGTGGATCAACATTCATGGCTTCAAGTCACTTGAAAACCATCAATTTTTGCACTACAATACTGTTTTTATGCTTATTTTAAAACTTAAAATAACCATATGATGCTGCCCTCTCTAGAATTATTTTACAAGTAAAAATTAATAATATTGATGTAAGAAGCTACAACAAAAAAGAAGGCAGGATTTCCTAGATGCTGATTGGTTGGTTCACATTTCAAAGAAAAGAAGAGCATCTGCAACAATTTTCATTGCCCCAAGCTCTTTATTTGATTTTCAAATAAAAATGAATATTTTAGCATATTTTTTGATATTTTTTACATATTATAAATAATTTTGATAAAATATGCTGAAAATATAATTATTTTAGAAAAATAATAAGATTTTAGTAAAAAATTCTTTACTTTTACACGAACATAAATTGAAAAAGAAAACAGCACTTGTCAAAATTTTCATACCTGTCAACAATTTTCATTGCTCCAACTCTTTATTTGATTTTCAAATGAAAATGAATGTTTAGAGTATTTTTTGATATATTATAAATTATATTGCTAAAATATGCTGAAAATGTAATTATTTTAGAAAAATAATAAGATTTTAGTAAAAAATTCTTTACTTTTACATGATCATAAATTGAGAAAGAAATCAATGACATCAGCAGCACTTTCTAATTTGTTATGAACCTTCTTTTTTTGGTCTTCCACTATTGAGTATTTTTATAATTATAAATAAAAAATTATTTTTGAAAAAACTTTCATTCACTTTCATAATCTGAAAAAATTATTAATATATTTTTACAAATGAAACTAAAATGAATATAATATTAAAAGATTAATATATTTTTACTTCTGATTCTGTAATTGACCACTCAAAAGTTGTAAAATTTTAATTCACTTGGTCAATAAAAAACTGTTTAGTTAAAAAATAAATTTTTGAAGGAAAAAGTTAAAGGCAAAGGAATGATAAACAAAAATAATATGATGTATTTAACATTTATAGTGTTGTCCTATTCATTTTTCAAGATTTAAGAAGCAATGTTCATTATGAATAAATTTCTTTTATTTCTGGTCATCAATCATCAGTGAGGCAATCAGTATACTTCATTGTTTCATATGTATTCCTCTTAGACAACATTGATATCCCTTTTCTTACATTTTCTCACTGTAAACCAAAGTTGGATATATATATATATATATATATATATATATATATATATATATATATATATATATATATATATATATATATATATATATATATATATATATATATATATATTAGGCATTTCAGGAGGAATGAATAATTACACTGCTTTAGGTTAGAACAATAGAATTTGACTCTATGGAAAAATGTGTTTACTCACAATGTATTTTCTATAACTTAAAATCTTTTTAAAATAAATTTATTTAGACATATAAATAAGTTTGATGATACTTATTTTTCTTGAAATTCAAATTTAGAATGATATCATGAAGAATTTCTCTAATTATTTTATTAAAGATAATTTCACTTTTGAAATTATTGTTAATGATATTAAAAAGTAATTTATTTACTCTTCACTTAAATGATATTAGAGTTGTCTGCTAACAAAGATTTTATAATTGAAAACTTTGTCAAAACTATTAATCCATCTTTCTGATATGTTCAGTATTCAAACACCGCAAAATAAATATGTGTAGTAACTAGTTCATTTGTAAAAGATGGAACTAACTTGGAAATTAATTGATTTTGCTTTTATAGTTGAATCAACTTCTGGTAATTAGCATGTGTTAAATTACTATTTCATTTCATGATTTTATATTTGATTATTGTCAAATACATCAGAATTAATAATTGTGTAATTGAGTTCTAATTTTATTTCCTTCACATTTACTTGCTAAGATATGAATTGACTTTAGGTTATCTCTATGTTTTGTTTCTTGGTTAGTGATATTAGTTAAAATAAATAATTACTTTATATATATGTGTGTGTGTGTGTGTAAAATCTAATTATTTTAATATTTGATTTCATTAAAATAACTATTTATTTGACTTGATCTTTGTTAATAAAACTTTGTAATCTAATGTTTATGTTATATATGTGTGCATATGGGTATTTTAACATAAAAGGATAACAAAATTATTATTTATTAATTAAAATTACATTTATTAAGTTTATAGTTTGATATTGCACATAAACAAGTGAGCTTAATAAGATTGTAAATTACCATTACAACATATATAAAAAGCATATGTTATATATATATATTATAACGGGATGGTCCTTTTCAGGCCTTGAGGAAGTCGCATCAAACTATAGTCAGACTTAGGGCCTTCTTATAGAATGCCATTGATGAAATAATGTATAATATAATCCAATCCACTCCTCTATTAAAATCCTCATTACTCTTGGAATTCAAGCTCAGGGCAGAAATCACAATTGACTCTCTTCAGGCATTTCCACAAATATTCCATAGTAATGATAAGCTATATATAACTTATTTATAAATATTAAATCATTAAGTTGATTTAATATATATGCATGAGTATGTATTCTTATAATTATATATTTCTTAAAATAACTAAATAAAATAAACAAATGAGACCTGTTTAATATTTAAAATCAAGTTTAACACATTTATTAATCAGTAATAGAAACAAAAATATTATCACGTAAACAATAAAAAAATATTATAATTTATAACTATAACCTATGCTTATATATAATACAATAATAAACTATTTACCCTCCCTCTATCATATCAAGGAAAGTTATATTTAATTCTTAGAATTGTATACAGAATAAATGAAGAGTGGCAAGCATATTTCTATTCAAGTAAGTTCTAAATTATTTTTTTAGTCATTATATTGCTCTGTATATGTGTAACCAAACCTAAGTGTTAGAAAATAATTTTATTAAAAATACTCATAATAAAATAATGTATTGATTCAATTTTAATTGTTACTTCACGTACCACTAAATTAATAATGCTCTTTTGATAAAAAAAATGATTCTCTGTAATAAACTATTGCAAATGCAGTAATATCTATAATGCAATATTTTACTATGTAAGAAGTGACATAAATAACATTCTCTAAATGTATATATTGCATTGCTCATCGCTGCCATATAATATTTATGTAAAGTAAAGCCGCAATTCACATATAAGCTATATAATAAGTAATGAATTGCAGTACCAGTTTATTTCAAGAGTAAATAATTTCCTCTAGATCTAAATATTATTTGATTATTATATTTCAAATTTTAAGATTATTAAAATAATTATTGTGAATGGGTTTCTCTTATTAGCAAAATAAATTATATATGGTTAACCAGTGATGCTCATGGTTTATATTATAACTGTCAGGAAAGAAATGAAATTTGCAGTCTTACCATATCTGCCATACAGGGCACCACTAGGCCATTTGAACCTTGAAAATTTATAAAGTAGACAGATACGTGCTGTTAAAATCACGACCACCAGTCTTAGTCACTAGCTCGTGGAGTAGCAGAGGTTTAAAACATTTATTAAATTTTTTTTTTTTAATAAAAAATAATAAAAACAATCACTAGATCACTGTTAGTACTAATAACACAAAAAGTAACTTTATTTATGTATATATAAATAATAACACATAAACTAAAAAAAAATAATTACTATAAAAAAAATTATGCTTTATTTTGTTTCATTATCATTATTTTATTTACTTTTAACTTTAATTTTTAATCTTAGAATGTCGAGCATAGGCAGACCACCCAGACGACACCTTTAAAGATTTTCAAGGCACTTGATTCCAGACTAAAGGTCCGCAACCATGCCAATGCTCGCTTCCAGATATATATCCACAACCAATGCAATGTGAACATGTCAGCATCAAACCATGCTGACAGGAATGAGCATCTGAACAGCTTGATATTATTTGAAGAAACATGACCTTCATCCAGTACAGGAATGAACATTTGTCTGGTGAAGGAATCATGCATGTAATATAATAAAAGAGAATAATGCTACATATGGATGGGAGAGCGGTCTATCTTGCCAGCTTATCATCCCAATCCATAGAGCTGGAATGAGTCACTTGTGCAGGAAATATGTCAGTGTCCATTGCAATGGTATGACTACCTCTTTGGGGTCATGCATTCAGTTGGACTCATCACCCTTATGTGCTAACACACTTCCCATTACATTGATGTAAATGTCCATATATCTCTCCACCAGCATTAACACAACAATGAACCAAATAGTCCGAAGTCAAAACCCCTAATTTAAATGAGGCTAAATGGCTACCCATACTCAACTTACATTTAAATCAATTTATTAATTTAATTCTAAAAAAAATCTTTAGTTTAAGGTTTTAAAATCATTTTACGATAATACATTATATTTAATTTATTTTTACTACAAATACTATTTAACCTACTTTTCCTTTCTTTTAAATTCAATAATGCACAAATAACAATAAGTGTTTTCATCTCTAAATTTAAGTTTGTAATTGCAGACCCCTACCCTATTATAAACAGATCTTATTAAGCATGAATAAAAAAACAATACATATTTTAAGAGATTACATTTAAAACTTTAGCTATAACTTTTTAACATTGCAAGATTTAAAAAAAAAAAAAAAAAAGAAATAAAGTTCAGGTTTGCTCCAAAGGAAAAGTCTATAGTTCATTTTAAAGACAAATAGAGTTTGAAGATTTTTAAGTTTAAGAGAGTTTATATTTAATTTTATCATTTATAAATTTATATCTTCCTTTGTCCATGCTTATTCTTTCATGATGAAGATATAATTTATGCAAGGGCCCTTTTCTTGTGGACGATGACAATTTAGGAAGTTTGACAAAGATTTCTGCATATTGAAACAGACAGATCGAAGAATCGATCTTAGTTTCATGATTGTCATTTGAGAACGGTAATTCTAAACCACTATTTACCCGCAATGAGACTTTTTCTATTCCAAGCCACATAGATTTTAAGTTATTTATTTTGTGTTTGTTTAAAAAGAATTTAATGTAAAGAGTATGAGTATAAATGTCACAAATCATGATAAATGATATTCGTGTGTGTGTGGTTTGTGGATTTATATTAGCTCAATTTAAAAGTTTCAATTGCGTGTATATTTTCTTAAATGTTAATTTTGCAAATTATACAAAGTCATTTAAAAATGCTGATCAAAAGTCACATTCCTTTGATCAGTATTTTTAATCAAAATCTTACTTGTACCAATGTATAGAATAATTAATTTGTACTTCGATAAATTAAGATAATGAATGTATATTTTTGTATTCACGAATTCCGATGTAATTGTTTTGTCAATTTAGAATCATGTATTAAATTTAAAAATAAATGAGAAACGTAGAACTCTTATCAAGAAAGGCAAATGCTATTGTATAGTCAAATTAGATATTGCTGGAGGCCGAAATCAAAGGAGGCGGAGTTATGAACAAAAACTAGGCAGAAAGGTCAACCGTAGCCATCTTAAATATAATATAGACACTCTAACTTTTGACTTGGTTGTGCTTGGATCGTCAAGCTACAGCAAAGTAGTTGTTCCAGAGAAATCACTTCAACCGTTATTAAGAAGTTGCCCGGTAAACTGCAATCATGATGGGCTAAGTCCAAGAAGCTGATCCCTGTTCTGCCACTTTAAATCTTTCGTACCGCTGATCTGTAATGTTTTCCGTGCTTCCAGTCTTCCAAATTCCAACATTTAAATTAACCATGCCGTTCTAAGAAATTCAAAATGCGCGCCTACGTTCTTCATACATAGCACCGCAAGAAGAAAACTGGACGAAGAAAGAATGGTAACTTTTGTTACATGAACTTTTTAACTTTCCTCTCAGTAATAATTTTATATTTAATCTGTTAATCAAAGTAATTGCATGTAAATTTCTTGCTTTCCATTTGAAAATGTTACACTAAAACCTGTCAGTAAATTTCTTCTCTAATATTTCTGTGCTCTAGTCTTTAGATGAAAATTATTAATATTTGTGCCTACTAATAACCCATTTGTGAATACATTTATATTTTACTATTACTTATTTTACAAACAAAACGATGCCAATAATAATATTTCTCAACTCTAATTAAAGTCAGTAAAGTTTATCTCATAATATTTATTATATTCATTTTAAAAGTAATTTTCTTTTATCGAACTAAAAATTGTTTCATTTATGTTGAGTTGAGAAATATTCAAGTATTTTTATTGTTTCTTTTACTTTGTCATGATATTTTAATCTATACTCCAAATCTCAAATACTTAAAATAGTCTAAAATTTTATTATAATTTTTTATATATTATTACGGGGTAAGAATAATAAGTGAATATTTTTTTTGCTATTATTACCTTCCGAACAATCTGGGAAGTTATGGGTTTCAGAGTAAATTTAATTAATTATTACTTTTGCGATCGTTTGATTTCGCCATGTTTTATTGAATAGTTATATCGGACTGTGGCGTAGAAAATGTTACGGAGAGAAAAGGTTTTATATAATTTAGTTTTAAAATCCACTTCCGATCACTCTTCCTCGATGTTACTGTGGCAATGACTGTGGCAATGCCTTTACCTTCGCCTAAGTTGGCGTCTCGTTTTACTACCACATGGAGAGAAAGAAATTCTTCTCCAGGTAATCTCTTGGATCACCGGGGTTCGAAAATGAGCCCGGCTGGTTGTAGTGTCCCGGATCTACTTGGGGGCATTAAGACTTGTCAAAGTACAAGCCGCCCGGTATTCCGTCAATGCACCGCAAGTTATTATTTGTAGTATACATTAATCCCTGCAACCATCAGTACATCAGTATTATATCATATTTTTATATAAAACCACCTCCCATTTATCCGTATGCGCAATGGTTTGAAACTATTAAAATAAAACAAATTAATATAAACTAGTAGATAAATATTTTAAGTGCTCCTATTACTCTGATTCTCATACCAACCTGTACAACCATTTAAACACATAAATATTGGCATGGGTTTGTTAATCAGTACAAACCGATTATTGATGACTAGCAGCAATTTATTATAAATACATATGAGAGTTTTACCGTACCTGTAAATAATATTATTCAATGCTTTCAATAACTTATTAAAAATTTATCTAACCCAATTTTGTCTCTCTTGCATTATTACTCTCGAAATCTAGTCAATCACCTACTGTCTGTATTCGACAACTTAAATATATACATTAAATTATCAGTCGTACCAATATCCCGACTATAAGATATCTATGAAATAGCTGATTGTAGGTAATTTAGTCTGTGTTTTTCGATGAGCTAGTAAAGGGAGAACCCCGTACCGTTGTAATGTTGTCATCGGTGGGTCATGCCAGGGTTTTGGGTTTGAATTTAGTTTGCATTTTGGAATTTATTCCTAGACGTGGACTGGGTTCGAATTCGGATTACTGTGTGTGAATAGGCATGGTGATTTTACCGGTACAATATGGCACCAGTAGTTCAATCCTGGGATCTGTGAACATTAAGGCTGCCTTCAGTTTGCCGAACCGAAGGAAGCACGATGAAGCTGATTACATTCCTGGAGATGGCAACAATAGCTTTTTTTAAAAAAATTTTTTTTTACTTTTAGCAAAGATGAATGAATTCAAAATTTGATTTTTTTTTAATTCTTGAACTAATTATTTCTTTTGGATTTTTCTTTTTATAGTCCTCAGGCATCTTATATCTGAAATGCGCAGATCCATCAAACATATTTCATATCTATATTTCATTGGTTCATTGAGTTTGTTGCCAAGTAGATTTTGGGTTTGTGGCTAAGTGGATTTTTTCACTGAGGTCTGTGTCTATATCTTTGGATGAGAAAAGCAAGCCTTTTGTTTCTATTCCTCGACTCTTATCTCTTTCGTAATCATCTTTTCAATGGTCATTTTGGCCTAAGGATCTGTTTGTAATTTTTATTTTTAAGATTAAAAACTCTCTTCATTATTTTTAAAATTAAAAGGTTTTTTATTATATTTTATTTAAAGATTAGAATGTTTGCTTCAATTCTATACTTTTTTTAAAGCTTATTTTATTTTAATATTTAAATCAAACATATTAGTAAATTAATGATTCATTATTTGTGCATTTTGAACGTTTGTGCTTTTAATTCAGTCTTAGATATTTACAAAAAAATTAAGTATTAAAATTTAAATGTAATGCATACATATATTCCGTTACAATATATATATATATAAATTAAGTTTCTTAATGTTTATTCATGCAGGTGGAAGGCTTAATAATTTATTTTTCTATATATATTTGCATTCCTATCTCCATATACATGTCACAATGGTCATTTATTTTTATTATTCCAATTCATGTATTCTATGAATGGGTCATGCATCATACAGTCAAACTGTTTAGGGCAAACGAGATGTCATGTGCCCAGGTTCCTAATCCATAGATTAACATCAGTCTAGATCCTGCAGGAGCTGGAGACTCTCTGTGACTCCAAATCCTAGATTTAGCACATCTATATTTTCTTCACTGGTATGTGCCTTTGGTTAGAAGCAGACATATCTCTGTGATCAGGGAGATCCACTCTTCAGCAGTGAACCACCCCATTAGATCGTTAAATCGATCATCCTCATCTTATGTGCCACTGACCCCACTCTCATAGGTAGTACTGCAATTCCCAATTAATGTTTATCTCTAGCCTTTGCTTGTGCTCATCAGCTACTCTGGGTGATCTAAACTCAAACCTGCACACAAGTGATCTTATTAAATAAATATGTCATTAACTGTATGTTCAAACCTGGAATGTGTTGATAGATTATACTTTCGCTATTAAACAATATAGAGCTTACATCCTCATTGCAAGTCAGCACTACCTTCTGTAATACCATATAAAAAGCCAGTAGATCATCCCAATATAATATTTGTAAGCTAATCTCTCTATATTATTTTAATTTTGTAATAAAACTTATATTATTCTTTTTCATTAATTGTACATCTTTATTGCAAGTCAGAACTATTAATTAAATATTATAGATATCATTAAGGAAGTCATTTATTAGCATAACTAGTGCATCCATGGTTTTGCATTTTATAAATATATACTAGCTCTGTAACACTAGAAGCAATTGACTCACTAAATCACCCTAACAAGAATAATATAAATAAATTTGTGTCAGACTTAGGGGGTGTTAGGGTAGTGTAATGTCAAAAGTTATGGAGGACCCTGAGAAAAAAAGTCCATGTTCGAACTCTCAGCTACCTCACGCTGTATAAAAAAGGAAGCTATGTGACATCATAGATGTTAATTAGGTGGTTGAGACCAGTATGCCCAGGTAGGAATTTAAATGAGGGGACAAATTAATAATTTTATAAGGCAGATTTATAATTATAAAATATACAGTAATGCAATGTAGCCTAATATAATGTTTATAGTGATATTCTTCAGTCTTTAGTCATGATAAATTTTGTAAAAATACTTAAGTTAACTTTGTCTGTGTGTCTAAGTAATTTGATTTAAACTCTTACCAAACTAGTCAATGTATTCTACAGTATTAAGGTCTCAGTTAAATATGCATTCAATTCCTAATTTGACTTGTCTGAAATAATACTTGTCTGAGGAACATCTAAAAGTATGGTCACTTATTCTGGGTTCAAACCCGAAGTGAGTTTCCTTAATTTTATATCTGCTAGTGAAATATGTTTACAATTTTTATTTTCCTTTTTTGTTGTCGTTGCTTACTATAATATGAATAAAAGAGTAATATTCTCATTATATTGGCATCTTGTGATATTTACCATAATACAATATAGTTATAGTTTTTGTAGTTTAATTTAGAGTCTCTTGTATCTTCCTAGCCTAAAGGAATATGAGAAAAATGGTTGGTTATATCAAATGCTGTAGCTAGGTGAAGATTGTTCACAAACAGTAGGTAAATGATATTTTGACTTTGTATTGTTTGTGGTAATATTTATATATTTTATATATGTTACACATACACATACAAGTTGGATCGTCATTTCCTAGTTCTTAAAGTGACTTTGCTGGGCTGCACATTTTGACTGTTACATACATATTGGATTTTTTTATAAGCTGGTACCTAATGTGGGGATTGAATAGTTTGCCCATTATAGTTTTTTATCATTAACCCTTTTTTGACTATATACATTTATAATTAATCATAGTTTAGTGAGGGTCACATGATATTATGTTAATAAATGTTATAAATTATTTTTATTTTAATCACCACAAATAAATTAATGTTTATCTTAATAAATTTATATTGTTGTTATTAACCAATGTGTTTTAATTTACTACTGCATGAATCATTATAAAACTATTTTATCTTATAGTACATTCCATGTTATGCCTCATTATCAAGTAAAACACGATTTAATAAATTTTATCTCCCTTGCCAACCAAGTGTATTCATTATGGATCTATTGGCACCCTTCACTAATAAATGAGTCCATTGTACATGTAGATATAAATTATTACAAAGTCATTTGTAATCAATTTATTTATTTATTAGTTATATTTTAAGTTGCCTGAATATGAGATTTGGCCTGTATATTTTAATTCTCTCAATATGTAATACATAAATTGAGAAAACCACTTGTTCTACAATTATATTATATGTAGTTGCCCAAAGATATAATGCATTTGCAGGCCAACTAGCCCTACTCATAATATTTTCATTCCATTTGTGGTACATAATCTGAGGGCAATTACTGATTTTCTGCTTGATTTATATTAGATGTCTAGTGTGATGAACAGACTATTATTTTGTATTATCCATTATACATTTTGGCTTGTCCATAAGGACATATTTTTTTATGAGATCGTTTCTAAGTTTGTAAGATATTCAGAAATGTTATTTTCATTTTTTATTTTTTATTTTTCATTTATTTTATTAGTTATTAGAATATATTTCCTTTACATTTGGCTTCCCAAAAGTGTCCTGAGCCTTTATCCAGGACCCATATGAGAGATTTAGAATTATAAAGTAATAAATAGATAAAATTAAAATATGATCACAATTTGTATCAGTTATTTTATATACTGATGTTGGATTACAATGATTAATAGCTCCATAGATAATAATTTAATTTTATGTTGCACTTCATTAAAGATTTGAATTTATAGTGAGTTATGAAATGGTTTTCTAATAATTAAGTATAACAGTACATGAAGTGAGAAATGATGAAGTGATAAAGTTCTTTATAAATAAAATGTTTTATAAATATGCCCAAAAAGGGGCATGTGAAGATAAAATACCAGATGATGATGCCTGAACTTGTCATACAATAATAAAAATAAAAATTTATGTTTGTGATTTTAAAAGGGCCATGTGTATGCTCTATGTTAGTAAAATGCCAAAGAAATGTGGGCTCATTGCTAATAAATATTATTAATTTCTCCTCATTAAGTAAGTGAAAAATAAATAATGTAAAGTATTTGAAGTTAGCTTATTTAGTGAAGGTATTGCATCTTAGTATTTTAAAAATACATGGAAAGCATTTGGGCTCACTGTTTGAATCTATTGATAATAGCATAATGTGAAATCTTCTGAGCATGGTCATAAAATCTATGCTATGTTGTACACAATATAAGTCAAAAATTTAAAATTAATAATATGTTAATTTGGTATAATAATGAGTGTTATTTATATTAAAGAGTTCTGTTGCATGAGTTAAGATGTATATTAGTAGAGGTTTAATTAAATTGTAGGGTTCAGCATATAAAGCATAGAAGAGAAAACAAGTTGTTCATTCCTTTGGTCTAAGATATTGAATTAAGGAAGATGAGACTCATGTTCTTTCTTTTCTAAAATAAAATAATAAATACAAATTGAAATAAACTATGAAAAAAGAGAAAGAGTTAGGTATATTAGAATAAGAAAGAGAAATTAATGAAGTCTCTGTCACATCAAAAATTGATCAAAATGGACATATAATGGTCATGTTAAAAAGTTTAATGAGTGAAATGAAGCAAGTGACCAAGAGTTTAAACAAAGTCAGGAAAAAATATGATAAGAATCAATTTGAAATGAAACAAAACCAAGAAAGATATTTCAAAAATCAAATAGAAATGAAATAAAGTTAGGCAAAATTATCAAGAGATTTACTGAATAAGACTGATGAAAATTAAGCAAGGTATCATGAAGAACTTATGCAGATAATAAAGCAAAGCCATAGGGAATTTATACAAGAAATAAAACAAGAGCAAAAAATGTTTAGGTAAGAATTGAAACAAAGTGAAGAAGAATTTAACCCAGATAGGCAACAATGGCAAAAAATCTTAATAATAAAGATATAAGAAAGTCAATATGAATTAGAAGATCTTATAGAAAAGGGGAAAAAATTGGATGCAAGAGATAGGCACTAAGACAGAAAAGTATATATTGGAATGTCAGAATAAAGGTAGAATCCTAGAAACTAGGTTAAATGAGTATCAATAAATTAGTTATAAATAGTTACAAAAGACACAAAGTAGACAGGAACAAGAAATCCAAAGTTTGGAAACTCAGATAGACCTAAGTCATTTATATTATACTAATTTTGATTTGATGCAAATCAAAATAAATGGCCAGATTTCATTCAAGGAAATTCCATTACAAACTTAAATAGTAATGATAGATATAAGATGTTTCCATTAGAGATAAAACCTTTAAAATCTAAATGATTTTATCACCATAAAGTATGCAGTCATGAATGTAGATACATTGACTGGGGGCATAAAACTTTGTCTCATTACTATGTAAAGCCAGGAATATGTGTTGGAGTTGTGAGATTGGCAATTTGAAAAATGGAGTTAATGTTGAAAGCTGCAATCAAATATGTAAATCATTACAGCTGCCATAGTAAAGATTTATGTTATAATAATGACTATATTCATGAGTTCATTTGGTATAAAGAATCCATATTCATTAGAAATGAAGGAGTTTGTTTTATTATGTGAATGGCATACCACTTACATGATGTCCTAGACTTGTTTTACAAATATCTAATAAGGATGAAATGTGAAAATGGAATGGATATAATTATTGCAAGATATTTGTATTGTTGATTTTAGTATGTTTAATTAAGTTTTTTACATATATAAAAACACATGTTCATACATAGGCATTAATTTCATTATTGTGATTTACTTTTGATTAACAATGATTTATTGATGAAATGTTTATTTTGTAGTGATGACATTATGTTAATTGTTTACAATTGTTTTTTTTTTATTAAGAGTGAGGATACATGGTGTGCACATATCGTCATTTGTTATTTTTCTATACTTTATAAGTACTTGGATAAAAAACAATTAAAGGTCAAATGTGTAATAAAATGTTTTCAATTTTAAGGAAATTTAGAATAAATGAATCATTTATTTATAAAAAAAATTAAAAAATATTTTGTTAAATCATATCTGATGACAACAATGTTTATTAGAATTAGAAAAAAGAAATTGCATGATTAACACTAGTGTTTATAAATATAGACTGTGTTGTTTGTGTTACTATAAAGACAAATAAATTCAGACGGAAGAATAAATACTTTCTTTACTTTAAAAAAATGTGATTTTAACCTTATCTTATTCATAAATAATTTCGAATTAATTGTAAAGAAAGATGTACTGTGCATATGACAATGTAGGAAAGGATCTAGGGCTTTCTTCGTTGTTTGATGTTTGGGATTAAAGTGAATTAAATACCAACAAAATACTATGATGACTGCCATAAATCTAAGACAACTAAATCTACTTGGATTGTAATATCAACTAAAGAAAAATATTTGGGTAACATTTAAGGAATAAAATGCCTATGGAGTCTTACATATGTGTATTGGCATGAAGGAGAATTTGAAAAAACTGCTGCAAGATAAAAAAAATTACATTGAAGTTTTATATAGGCTAATAGTAATAGATGTTCAGTTAAAAAAATCACTTATCAAAACAGTTAAAAGTAAAATAGTAATATTTATAAAATTGTTCTTCTAAACTAATAGTATTGATTACAATGAATTCTAGATTTGTCATTCAATAACTTAAATAATAACACTCAAGAAAAGTAAAAGATCAATTTAAACATAAATAGTATTTGCATAACTTAGTTTGAATTATAAATAACTTTATAAAATAAATATTACTTGATTTTTATTCTTTTTAAAAAATATTAAAAAATTTTCATATATTTTTAATTTGTGTGAAATAAAACCTATCATTAATCCTTTCTTGGCAATATGCATTTATAATTTTGATTTTAAACTATATATCATATCTAATCATAGTCTGGTGATGGTGTTATAGATATGCATTATATGATATTAATTGCTGTTATAAATTATTCTATATTTTAGCCACCACAAATAAATTAATGTATTGTTGTTATTAACCTAAGTGTTTTGATTTCTTAGTATATGAATCATTATAAAACTATTTTATCTTATCCTATATTCTATGTTATATCTCATTTCAAATAAAATATTATTTAATAAATTTTATCTTCCTTGCCAAGCAAGAGTATTCATTATGGATCCATTGGCACCTTTTACAAATGTATGAGTACATTGTACATGTAGGAATAAATTATTTGTAATCAACGCATTTATTTATTAGTTATACTTATAATTGCCTGAATATGACATTTAGCTAGTATATTTAAATTATCCCAATATGTAATACATAAGTGGAGAAAACCACTTGTTTTATAATTATATTTTTACATTGAATTCCCCAAATATGTGATGCATTTGTAGGCCAACTTGCCCAGCTCACTTATAATATTTTCATTATACAGATTTCATTTATGAAATAGTACCCAAATCTGTAAGCTATTCAATAAACAGTACTTATTTTAGCTTTACATTTTGGCAGTCTTTATTAGTTTTCCTTTACATTTGGCTCATCCAATTTCCATGGAAGGAAATTTTGCTATTCATGAGACAATGTTATATTGTTAGCATTGTTTATAGGTTTTGGAGAATATTTATAAATAAACTTTAAATTAAATATAGCTCAATGTATATGTAAATGAAAGAAAATTATATTCATCCAGGCTATGACTTAAAAGCTTTCTAAATGTTGAACAAAGAATAAAGAATAGAATGAATCTATCTATTCCTTGTACCTTTGATGTTTATAAGTATAACTTTGTCAACATTGTTGGTAATTCAGAATGAAGTTAATTTATCAACCAGATAGAATATGGCACTTAAAAATTATTAAACTCATAAATAAATTATACAAGAGTGGATCTCACTTCCAAAACCTTGATTATAATAATTAAACAAGATAGTTCAATGTAAATGTAAACAAAGGGAGTAAATCACTCTTCCCTAACATTATGACTTAAAAGCATTCTAAATGTTAAACAAAGAATCAAGAATAGAATGAATCCATCTATTCTTGGTAGCCTTGTGAAATGCTGTCTCCGGCCTTGTGAAATTAATTATGAGTTTGATAATCCTTAAGGTCATGTTCCATCTGGCTGATAAATTATTTTTACTTGGAATTACCATCAATATTGAGAAAGGATTCATATAAACATTAGAGCTATCAAGAATAGTAATTATAATTAAATGTAGAATTCCCAACTAATAAATAAATCAGACGATTACAACTACATCATTATATATAATGATTTAACACTTGGACAACTTATATACAAATATTGCATTTTATATTATTATCATTATCTCTTTATTTTTTTTCCTTTTACACTGACAATTCATACAAAATAACATATACTTAACATATATTAAAGATGATCTTATAAAATAGTAACACTACATATAATAAAAGAGTGAAAATTTATTTTATTTTTTTTACAATTATTTAACATTTGTATGATATATGCACAAGCATTATTTCTTTACTCTCTTTTAAACTGATAATTTATATCAAATAATGTATGTAAGTTTAACAGATATTAAAAGGAATTTCTTGCATATGGTGTTTTTTTAAACTGATGATTTCTACAACAAAATATTCAGATTATCAGCATTAAAAACAAACTCAAAATAAAGTTTAACCAGTCACTTTAAACATAAAACTCACAAAGCAAAGTAACCGTAATTTTTTTGTGTTCTGGCAATTATTAAACAGTTCATTTGTGACCATAATATGCTTTAACATTTTCGAGCTCTGCAATTTAAAATAACCAGTGGGGTTTTTTTTTTCATTTTTCTAAATGAAGTTTTTTGATGTATTGGGTTTAGTTTCTGATGTCCAAGTTAGATTAGCAACTGGTGGTATTCTTATCTTTTATTCATTATACATATCTGCAAGTCTGATGGGTTTGAAATCAAATAAAAATCCAGTTTTTCTACTCTAAGAAAAGAAAGTTGCTTTTATATACATTTTACTTTCTTTTTTTTAATAGCTCAAAAAAGCAAATATTATTGATTTCCATTCCTTTTAATTGTATGAAATAATAATAATAATAATAATAATTATTATTATTATTATTGATGATGATGATGATGATGATGATGATGATGATGATGATATGTATTTTCCAACAAAAAATTGATTGTACTTATTTGAAGTTTGTTTTACATCCATATAGAGTGATGTAAACTGTTTATCCAACCAGTGGTTGTTGATATAATATCATACTGCTATAGATTGATAACAAACTTTATCTGGGTTTTTTTTTTGTGGTAATTTTAAAGAAGACTAAACAGGTATAGGAAAAAATTGTTTTCTTTTCAGTTGTAAAGAAAATTGTCATTGAGTGTTTTTTTTTCCTCAGCTGTTAAAATGCTGCACATCCATATTCATAATAGATATGGTAAAAAGTTTCTTATACATATATTTCATATTTAATTCATGCTGTTGGATTTCTTTATCCAATCTGATGATCAGTTTAGATGGCAAGTCATTATTTAATTTTTATGTTGACATCGACTTCGTTTTGTTTTGAGGATTTATTAACTTCTGCTCTGTTGCATTTTGTTTTTGTAATATCTTTTCGTCACATGCTTTTGATATATCTGACTTTAGTTATGAGCCTTCAGGCTTATCATCATGTATTTGGATGTTTAGTTTTAGCAGTTCTTGCTTATTATCCATTTCTTTCATTAATCTGAGTTCACTATCATTACTTATTTTAGTTCAATAGCATTATCTTATGCTATGTTCTTTTAGTTGAAGCTGATTAGGTGCAGTTTGTACATTTTCCCTCAATAGTTTTGGATTAGGTTCAATTACGACATCACATATTTTGGTTCATTTTTTTTTACTTTAGTAGCTATTGGTCACAAAGTGTTAATTAAATTAAAAGTGGATAGAAACTAGTCCCTATCTTGTGTGAAAGTGGTGTAGTGAAAATCTTGAGTCTACCAAATGACTAATAAGAATTATTAATATATATTACCACATTTACATTTTATAATCTATGTATCTTGCTGTCCAGATCTTTTTTAATTTTAGTAAATCTTAAGAAAAAATAAGTTATTAACAAGTAGTATCTTGAAATAGCCATTTATCTATTAATATTAAATCAACTTCATTAAAACGGCTATTGATGGAGTTTTTTTTTTCGTACAAACTAATTTATTCTCCTCGAAATTGATTCTTACACAAACTATAATAACGTTTATTTTCATTCAATAATATATATATATATAATATTTAGTGAACACATATTCATACACATGTAATATACCCTAGACATATTTTAACACATCTTTGATACGTAATTAAATCAATAAATCAAATTTCAAATAAACGTGTTAGAAAAAATTAATAGCTATTCACTCCTATCTATTAAAAAAACCTAACAACTATTATAGGTGCATTTTATATTTGATTTTTCATTCTTTATTACAATTACCATTTTAGTTGAATTATTATGATACTGTATGTATTATATTTTTCACTACATTTGATGAGACAAAATAGTTGTATAGTCTCAAGATACTTTCTTGCTTAAATATCAGTGGTTAGCTATTATTTTTTGTTTACATGTATATTGACGTTTTGATTTATCTTTGTTTTATTGACAATTTTTTATGAGTCAATGTGTTAATGTTTACAATAAAATAAGTATAAAAATATTCATTTGGGCAATATTATAGTAATAGTTATTATCATATTTTAATTTATAAAAATATCATCAGATAATATTTATTATTCAGTTTGTTAAATCCAATATTGTTTTTAAAATGTGTATATTGATTTATTTTTTAAAAAAATTCACTTGCATTTCTTATCAAAAAAAATAATTGCCCTACAAATGATAAACTGTTTTGTATTATAGATAAAATTGAATCACTGGTTCAAAATGAAGTTGATATTGATAGTATTGAACCCCAAGTTGAAGTAACTGGTATTGGAAGTGCCGAAAGTATAGGTATTTTTAATTTATATAGGGTTTAAGCATATATATATATATGATCACTAGATGGAACTTACCAATAGCTCTAAACAAGCTTTATTTTTATAAGTGCTGAAAGAGAAAGAATTCAAAATCTCTATTGTTAACCCTACCTCCAGACCAATTGGTTTCA